>CAJUXJ010001957.1:0-16710 GCA_910589775.1 Avena eriantha | reverse complement strand
CTACCCCGATATGCTGTGTTTGTGTGGTGAGAAGATGCCGAGATGGATTTCGTGGACCGACAAAAATACTGCAGGAAAATTCAGCGACTGTAGCATCAGAGCGGTAAGTTCCTACTGTAGGTACAATGGTAACCCGGATCCAAAAAGTGTAATGTAATTCTTTTTTTGTTTCCTTCGATCTACTACGCAGGAAGGGAGGGAGACTGGTTGTGACAAGTTTGTGTGGATCGAAAAGCCACTGACAGGTTTTCACAAAGAGCTTGTTCAGGATCTGCGTGATGCTGTGTGGGACAAGAAAGAGGAGATTCGTGCGATAGAGCGAGAGATCCGGGAGCTTCACCAGGTGCAGGGGAGGCAGGGGCAGGGAGGTGGTGAGACAGACGGGCTCAAGATTAGGCCAGATAGTGGACACAATTTCCTCATTATCTGGGCATTATCTGTTGCATTTGCAGTTTATGTTGCCATGTCGTTGTCCAGCAACTGAAATAAGTTGCTGCTTCATGGAGTGTAGCGGCCAGCTTAAGAAATTGTTTTCCAGCCCAGAAACTTATCATAAGTGTAATGCCAACAGTAGGGATTTATTAAGCGCCTATAAATAAATCATGTCTGTGCCACTAACACCCATCGATTTTGGAGGATTTAACCGCTCAGCTATCGCGATTGTTCAGATAGTAGTGGCACAGTCACAGTTTTGGATTCAACTAGTGGCCTCAGTCGTATCAAATCCTAAAGTCACGATACATTTTACTCTGAGTACGAGAGGCAGATTGTTTCGCCCGACAAGTTCCACGCAAACAACTCTAGAGTTTATCCGAACTACATATATAGGTTCAAGTTGAATACATCATTAGGCTGCTACACTGCTAGCCCTCTTTCTCTGCTTGGGTGCCAACTTTCTTCCTCTTTCCTTCACGTCCACTGGCATCTTCATCTCCTGCCTTCTTCCTCTTCCTGGGTGCCAATTTTCTTACCTTCACGTACCCTGCATCTCCGGGCCGAGGGAAGTCAGGCCAATCAGCACCAGAATCTTGTCCGACATCATCACTCCACTCGTTTTGGTTTTCTTCCCGTAGCAAAATCACTGAGTCGGCTGTCTTGTTTCTTACCTTGTGCTTCCTATAAAAAAATAGTACATGGATTACTACCTTATATCTACAGACTATAAACATTTTTTTGTGTGAATGTACCATCTCATACCTAGGTTTGGGAGCATTAAGGGGACATCTAGCTGCTCTATGGCCTATAAGATGGCAGGTCTTGCATCTGTTTTTGCCCTTCTTTGTAGCACAGAAAGCCGAACCCTTCTTCTCGAGAAATTCTTAAACCTATTCACCTGGGTCTTCCTCTGCCCCTTTTGTAACTAGCTGGCAAAGCTCGAAAGACAGTTTGGACTTGAGGCCACTAAGATGGGTATGTACATGGCTCGACGGATCCAGCGTACGCAGCTCTAAACTTTTCCATAGAGTAGAAGTCTAACAAATACTGATCCAAATGTGGTAGAGTTCTTTTCTTCACCAAGAAGGCCAAGGCGTGGTCGCAAGGTTTCCCGGTATGCTGCCACTCTAAGTAGGTGCATTCTCGCAGCTGGATGTTCACAACATCCCTTTTGCCACACTTGGACATATCGACCACCTCATAGCTTCTGTTGGTTGACGGGAGAACCTTAAGATGAGCAAGTCCTCGGCTTCTCTTGTGCAGTTGCTGTACAACTGGCGGTAGAATATGTCCTCTAAGTCTCCTACCGATCTCTCTCCTTATATTTAAAAGCTTCATGATCATACCACGTATGCTGTCCATCAAGATATGAACAGGACGCACTTTATGTCCTTCGCCTAGTTATTCAGGCATTCTGCAAGGTTGTTGTTTATGTAATCAACTTTGATGTCAGGGTTGAATTGACTCCTCTTCCATAGCTGAGAATGATGGATGGCTAAGTACTCTGGAAGTTCAGGGGCTTCGGCAAAAAACTTGCTCATGAAATATTCGATGCTACTAGGTTTGTAAACTCTAGCAACAGGAAACATGTAACGAAATACACTGTCTGCGTAGTGTGAGTACAAGTTGAGCATCATATGGGCATGGCATTCTCTACCTTCAGCTCGCGGGAACACCTCCTTCACTGCATTCGTCAGCCCTTTGCATGCATCCGTGGATATAGCCAATGGATCCATGTGGCCTATTGATCTCCTGAGCTGCCTCATAAACCAGACCCAGTTTTCCTCCGTTTCTGTTTCAAATAGCCCGAATGCCACTGTGAACATCTAGTTGTGACCATCAAGTGCTGTGGCAAATGGCAGGCAGCCTTTCCATTTGCCAGTTAGGACAGTGTTGTCTACACTCAGATACGTCCTACAGCCGCCCTTGAATCCATCGATGCAAGGTTTAAGCGCCATGAAAAATCTTTTGAAATATATTTTACCACCTTCTGATTCGGTGTCAATCTCCACAACACTCCCCGGACACCTAGCTTGTAACTCCGCCTTGAAGTTGTACAGCATCCTGAAGCTATTGGTCCAATCCCCATGCAAGACCCCCAGAGCTTTCTCTTTACCTTTCCAAACCGTGTAATACGAAAGGACAATGTTGTATTTAGAACCAAGGCTAGTCTGAATATTCTTCGCGGTCTCCTTAGGGTTATCCTTTAGTATGGACATAGATTGCATAACCACCCACTCCGTATCAGCCATTGAGGATTTCAGTTTGCTTCCTGTCGGACACATGTGTGCAGGGCCCATTCTGTTCACCTGCAACACATATTCATTTAAAAGATAAGCGGAGTCGACTAGTTGGCAGAAAGATATCGCACATCAATTGTAGTTATAGAGTGAAAAGTGAGAGAAAGAGAGTTCTAATGGTTTGCTGCATTCATTGCCCCAATACCCTAATTGCAGTCGACGCAGGTAAGGATCTTGTTGTGATCCTCCATGGACAATGTACCTCGGCCTGTCCATTCATCCATGTTAACTTGCAAACGGCCTCATACCTCTCGGCAGAGTTCTTCAGTCGATAAACATCGAACTCCCCCTTGATACAAAAATGCCGGAACGACATCCTGAACTCATGCATGCTCCTGAACTTGATGCCGACCGAAATTATAGGATACTCGTGGTCATGTTTCATTTCTTCTACTTCAACACCCGAATCATCCACTGGAATACCAACCTCATCGTTAAGTTCCTCGTCTATTTCATCATCACTAGATTCTTGATCCTCTACAGTGCCTGCTTGTTCATCTGATTCAGAATCTTCGCCATCGTCTCTAATGCCTAGTACTGCACACATCATATTGACTCCCATGGGTGGGGCTGCACTATCGTCTCCACCCGGATGGACAGGAACATTGCCCCAGTCCACCTCACTGGCAACTCTATTTTCTCCAAGACACTCGGTTGGTTGTGCTGCAACCACATGGGGTGGTCTTACGTTTGTATGCATCCCAGATACTTTAGTGGACAAACAGCAGGCAGAATCAATTTCATCTTGAGTGTACAGAACCCTCTTGCTCTTCCTGTGTACATCCTCCTTCCTGATGTAATCTTTCCTGATGGTATCAGTAGGGCTTGACATCCGCATTCCATTCCCCATTGAACTAGGCCTTTTGCTGCCGCTCTTGGGTGTGATCTCCTTACTTCCTCCCCTCACGGGTGTTGGCTCCAGGGTGCTGGCATTATTGCCCGACCTCTGCGGCATGTTCTTCTTTGAATTAGCCCTTTTGCTGCTACTATTGGGTGTGTTCTCCTTCATGCTGGAATTATTGCCTGACCCCAGCGGCGTGTTCCGCTCCAAATTAGCCCTTTTGCTGCTACTATTGGACGTCTTCTCCTTCGTGCTGGCATTATTGCCTGACCTCAGCGGCGTGTTCCGCTCCAAATTAGCCCTTTTGCTGCTACTATTGGGTGTGTTCTCCTTCGTGTTGGCATAATTGCCTGACAGCGGCGTGTTCCGCTCCAAATTAGTGTTTTTTTCTGCTCCCACTGGGTGTGGTAGCCTCTGTGCTGGCCATCTTCGCCTCTTTGCTACCACTCCTGGGAGTGTTCACCACCGTGCTAGCCCTCTTAGCGTTTTTGCTGCTACCGTTCGGTGTGGCATTTTGACTGGATCTTAGGGGTGTACTCTATGGCATGGTGCCTTTTGTCGTGCGACTCTTGGGCGTCCTCTTCTCTGGCGTGGTCTCCTTGGTGACGTTCTTCTTCGGGGTGCCCTTTCTGGGGATGCTCTTCCTGCTCCTCTTTATGATGCTCCTCTATAAGACTCTCCTCTATTCGAATCCACCCTCAGTCGCACCAGCCCCAGTGATGCCATGGATCAGGTCATGCATGCCTTCTAAAAGTCCATCATCTCTATTGTCGAGTTCCAATTCCTCTCCAACCGTGAGCACTACCAAGTGGAAGTAAACTTCACCTCTATAATGTTTCCTTATAACGGTATGCCTAAATCCCTGGTATCTTTCACTTCGATAGCCTTTTTGCTCCTGTAACCATAATATAACAAATGTGCTTCCTGGGAGGACCCCCACAGCACCTTCACACGTAACGATGCCATCAGGTCAGATAACTCTACCACTTCAGGGTCGTATCTGCCAAGGATTAAATCAAACTCGTCATAGATTTTTTTGTGCCATCATCTAATTTTGCAGTATAATCCGCGACACCGACACGAACGATTACTTTGCCATCATCAGGTTCTTCAGGATAGAAACCTCCGAGAGGTTCGAGAGATGGAGCGGCACCATCAGACCCAGCCCCAACGCCACCGCCGCCATCACCAGTGTCATCGTTAGTTGGATCAACCTCGGTGGAAGTACCATGACCAGGAGCAAGGCGAGGGCCCTTAGCAGCGGGAGCTACATTACATGGTGGACAGGCATGGCCCCTTCTAACGACAGCCATAATAGGATCAGCTGTTGCCATGCCACCTCGACGATCAGGATCAGTTCCCACAACGGAAGTGTTTCGAGTGCTAGCAGAGTCCAGACCATTAGCTGGCTTCAGACCAGCAACTCGCTGAACCCGAGCACGGGTTCGAGGAGGAGAGAATGGTTCAGTCTTTGCAACAATAGTGGGGCAACCTCCGGAAGCCTTAGTTTGCTCAACAGCGCCAGGGATTGGGTCAACAACTCCAGATCAACAACAACACGAGGACGACCAGTACCAACAGATTCCAGAGCACGGGTTTGCACAACTTGAGGACAGTTTTGAGGAGGAGCAGCACACAAGGCGGCGGTCTTGGCCACAACAGCGGGGCAGCCTCCAGACACCTTAGTTTGCTCAACAGCGGCATGGATTGGGTGAGCAGCAGCCGCATCAAAACGGGCACGGGGACGAGGACGACCAATACCAGCAGATTCCAGAGCAGAGTTTTCCACAACGGCAATACGGGGACTCCTACAAGGAGATTGCCTGACAGAAGCATGTCACGGATGAGGAACCACATTTTGCTCAACAACAGCAAGGGTTCGAGTTAGAACCTCCCTGTCCAATAATAGATGGGCGACTCCCAGTAGCAGGAGCTTCCTCATCCACTTGTTACACACCAGCGTAACCACACGAAGCCTAACATGCTGTTTCATCAACCCAATTAGCTGACTGTCACACACTATAGGAACCCTGAAGCCTCGTTCATCAACGATGCTAAACCGTGCAGTCTGCTCTGGCCTCATTTTAGGAAGTTCACGCACTACAGCAACCAAACCAAGGACAGTGCATACTGCACAGGCGCTACTTCCATCTTCAGACTCTGAGCCTGTTTCCACGTGCTCTTCCCATGTGCTAATTTAAACGAGGTAGCCGCAGATGCTCACCAGAACCGTGTATTTGGGTTCAGCGGAGATCCTAGTTGACAGAAAATTGGAGACAGAAGATAAGAATTGTTTGTCAGCGTCGTGCTAGCAAACAATTCTATGTTCGATATATCTCTGTAATGCCAATAGCCAGCTAGCATTATAGGGTAGTGCGAATAGCAAAGAGAAGAGTAGCTCACCCGAAATTAGCCAGAAGTACTTCTTCCTTGGCAAATGGATCTGCCATCCTTCGCGCTGCTCAGCTCGTCGGCGGTAGAGGCGGGCTAGATCGTCGCAACGGCTGGCACGGCATTCGGCATTAGAGCTCGGTAGCAGCGAGTAGGCGCAGCAACTTGGCGCTAGAAGTCAAATGCCCAAAGAGATCATTCTGGTTGGAGAGGGGATTTCGACGCCGCCGGTGCTAGGGTTCATGCGAAAGGAGGAAGGGAGTGGATTGTGAATTTGGTCAACGCACGATGCTCCTTTAGTATCTCGTTTTGCCTACGTGGTTGCCGCGTTGGCGCCCGCATCACGGACAGATAACCGACATGTGGGTTCCGACCGTCTACTTCAGGGGGGCAGTTTCACGACATGTTTGGATTTGGCAAGGGTGAGACGAGTTTGCCTCGAAATGGCCCCTCTCGGTAGTTGGCGGCCCAACTTTTCGAAACGCGGTATTTCAGGCAACTTAGGTACCCGCCATGCGCTGGCCTGCCAACTTTGGTACCGGCAGACGAACAAGCCCCTGCGCTAGGGGGTGGTGTGGCCGCCTAGGGCAACCCTCGGCCTCCCCTTTCGCCTATATATTGCCTCCGATACAAAATCCCTAAGAACCCGATCAAAATTCCATGAAAGAGTCTATAGGCCACCATCATCTCCATCCCTAGATCGGGAGGGATCTGAAGCTCTTCCCGACACCCTGTCAGAGGGGAGAATTCACCCTAGAGGCCTTCTTCATCACCATGCAAGCCTTCGATGTGATGCGTGAGTAGTTCATCCTTGGACTACGGGTCCATGTAGTAGCTAGATGGTTGGTTCTTCTCCTTTGTGCTATCATGTTTAGATCTTGTGAGCTCCATTCATGATCAAGATCATCTATTTGTAATCATACATGTTGTGTTTGCGGGGATCCGATGGATATTGAGATGCTATTTCAGATTGATTATTGATTTTATCATGTCTTTGTTATTTGTGATCTTGCATGCTCTCCGTTTTTAGTAGATACCTTGGCCGAGTTTGATGCTAGCAACTCCAAGAGGGAGTATTTATGCTCGATAGTGGGTTCATGCCTCTAGTAATCTAGGGAAGTGACAGAAATCTCTAAGGTACTAGATGTGATGTTGCTACTAGGGAGTAAACAACAATCATTTGTTCATAGAACAATCGTATTGTTTACTTTACATGCAATGGTTAATGCAATTATCTGTTGCTTGCAACTTAATACTGGAGGGGGTTCGGATGATAACCTGAAGGTGGATTATTAGTCATAGATGAAGTTGGATTACGGTCTATGTATAATGTTGTAATGCCCAATCAAATCTCAAAGGAGTCAAGATGATTAGTATATGCATGTATGCTTTCTCAATGTTTGTCAGTTGCCCCGCTGTAATTTTTTCACCCACCATGTCATCTATCTTAAGGAGAATCACCACTAGTGAACTATGGACCTCGGTCCTTTCTTTTACCATCGATCTACAACTGTTTACTGTTTTATGTTTACTTTCTACAAGCTATTACTATCTTCCACACAATACGTTTAATCCTTTGTTTTCAGCAAAACCGGTGAGATTGACAACTTCACTGTAAGTTGGGGAAAAAGTTCTGTGATTGTGTTGTGCAGGATTCCAAGTTGGAAACAACACCTTGGAGGTGTTTCCTTGCTCCTACTGGTTCGATAACCTTGGTTTCATACTGAGGGAAAACTTGATCCTGTGCTCATCATACCTTCCTCTTGGGGTTCCCCAACGAGCTCGATATATTTTGGGCCATCATTCATTACTTGCTTGAGTCAGTTCTTGCTCTGCTTTAGCCTTCAGGGCCAACGCCACGTCTCTCTCCTTTTGAACTTTGCTAACCTTGTCTGACAAACGCTCCTAAAATCTTGGTTAAGCTTTGTTGTGTCAACATGGTCAAATAACTTCATCTCAGCACTCTCAAGAAGTGAGTTGACTATGGATCTTTCAACTCAACAACCATATCCCATAGTTTGTCCAGCATTTTGTGCATCGATTTGGGCCACTCTGGATCTACCCATTTGACAACTCCGCAACTTCTGCGTGGAAAAATTGCACCATATCCTTGCCACCCTAAAAACCTCCTGCCTGCATTTCATCCTTCGAACGCTACAAATTTAGCGGGTAACATATCCATGTTGACATAGTAGAGGACTGTCTTCCTCCACTAAATTGTGATAGTCGGAGTTGTACAGCGTCTGGTTGGCCTAACACATCATACGTGCATGAGTAATCAGAGTGGATCTAGCTCAAAGTAGATAAATGGCCACAGATGTTAGATATGAGATGACTCATGTCGAAATCACCGTCCCTATCATCACGACGCGTTTCCTCACCGTCACCCCTTGAACCCATGGTGAAAGGGGGTGGCGGACTAGGGTGGCTACGGGAGAGATTGCTGGAGGCGTCATCGGCTTGCGGCTACGGCTGGATGGGAGAGAAGTGGGGAAGTGGCTTCAAGGGGAAGGAAGATAAGTAAGGGGAGGAAGAGAAGTAAAGGGGATGTGATGCTAGCAGGTGTCCAAAGGAACACGTGACACTGGCAAAAGGGGAGCGCGCGGTGTTGCTAGTTTGTCCAGAGCAAGCAGACAGTCAGCATGGCCAATCATATCGCGGAACATCCTACTAGCGGATCGCTCTGACGAAGAACCATCCCAATCGTCCAAGCACACCGATCGAATGGTATGTAACAATTGTCATGCAGAACAAGTGTGTTGGGGCGTGCCTTCTAGAAGACTCGATCTAATGGCCACCATTAGTGGATCCTTGTGGTTTATGGAAAGAACACACATCCAATGAACTCTAGTGGATCCATGTGGTTTAGGAAAAGGACACACATGCAATGAACTCTAGTGCATCCACATGGTTTATGAAAAGAACACACATGCAATGAACTCTAGTGGATCCATGTGGTTTAGGAAAAAACAAAATGATGCACACCAATACACATAGACATCCAACTAGGTGTGGTGATGCAGCATCTTTAAAGCTAGTGGTTGAATGCATTCTACAGTTGAATCCCAGCATGATGCTTGGGTTCCTGACATGGTTGGATGATGTCTACGCACTTCTATTCTGTAGACAGTTGTTGGGCCTCCAAGTGCAGAGGTTTGTAGAACAGCAGCAAGTTTTCCCTTAAGTGGATCACCCAAGGTTTATCAAACTCAGGGAGGAAGTGGTCAAAGGTATTCCCTCTCAAGCAACCCTGCAATCAAGAGACAAGAAGTCTCTTGTGTCCCCAACACACCCAATACACTTGTCAGGTGTATAGGTGCACTAGTTTCGGGCGAAGAGATAGTGAAACACAAGTGGGATGGATAATTATAAGTGGTAATGGTGATAGAAAATAACTTGATGCCGTGGAAAAGACTAAAGTAAAACTGAAATAAGATGGAAGTAAGCAAACATGTAACAGATCTAATAGCAAACGGTGTATCAATGCTTAGAAACAAGGCCTAGGGATCATACTTTCACTAGTGAACACTCTCATATAAATATATTCTTCTTTATGATACTGCTCTTAACTACTCTCTGGTTGGACACTATAATCCATGGTAGGGCTATAACAGCACTCCTCAAAGTAAGCCTTTCCCATCTAGATAACCCCACACTGTCACCTTGAGTACTAAATGAGTCCAAAAAAACACCACAATTTCATAAAGACATCCAACTCCAAATATAACTCATAAAAAGTATTTGTAATCTCTAGCCTAAGTGCCACCATGGTGAGCACGCTGTCACTTTCACACACATGGGGAGAGCAGAGATTCATTAAAGCACTTGAGTAGTACAATAGATCTATAGATTACAAGCTCGTGATCACAACAAGATCATGCATAGATAGAGATATGAACACATAGCTACCGGTAGAACCCTTAGCCTCGAGAGAGAACTACTCCCTCCTCATCATGGGAATCAGCAACGGTGATGGAGATGGCGGTGGAGATCGATGGAGATGGCTTCGGGGGCACTTCCCCGTCCCGGCAGGGTGCCAGAACAGAGACTTTCTGTCCCCCGAATCTCCTTTTCGGTGGCGGCGGCGCTGCGGAACATTTCGTGGCTGGAGGCTTGATGATTTAGGGTTTGGTATCGGGAGGCTCTTATAGGCGAGAGGGAAGACCGAGGGGGTGCCAGGGGGCCCCACACCACCTGGTGCGCGGGTAGGCTAGCCCGCGCCTGGGGGGTGTGGCCAGACCCTGTCCCTCCTCCGTCTCGTATTCTGGCTCCGTGAGTCTTCCGGTAAAATAGGAACTTTGGCTTTTGTCCCGTCCAATTCTAGGAATATTCATTTTCTGACTTCCTGGAACCAAAAACAGCAGAAAACAGGCAACTGGCACTGTGGCATCTTGTTAATAGGTTAGTCCAAGAATCATATGAAAAGTACTCCAAAGTGTGGACAAAACATAAGAAAGTAGATAAAACCAAGCATGGAACATAAAAATTATAGATACATTTGCAATGTATCAACATCCCCAAGCTTAACTCCTGCTCGTCCTCGAGTAGGTAAGTGATAAAAGAAAGAATAATTTTTGAGGTGGCATGCACCATCAAAGACTTGATCAAACTATTTGCAAAACATTCAAGGCTAGGATCATAGTACTTCAATCACAACATGAACACAAAGTTCTAGCAATAATCAAATAAACTATGATGCAACATGAAAGGCACAAACAAAAGATTCATGAATAACAATGCTTTGCAAGACGTTTGTTTGTTCACATAAAGAAAACATAGCATAATAGTATTCAGCTTGTCCCTCAATAGAGTAGCAAATATAAATGCATAGGACACCTTCAAAGTTCATAAGAGTGACTGGATACAATAGTTTAAAACAAGCAATATCAAAGTATGCATCAATCAACTAGTCCTTGGGGACAATGCACATAGAACTAAGAATGGCCACTATGCTCTCAAAGTAGGTGCATAAAGATAGAAGGTGGAGACTCAATATATAAGTGGAAGAAAGGCCTTTTGTAAAAGGAAGTAGGGATTCAAGTCTCATAAAGAGCTTCCAAAAATTATGGTACTTATAGCTTTCAGCTCTCATTGCCCCTATCATAAGCATCTTGAAGGTGATTAAGGTTAAAGTGACACAACTAAGAGGATATGCTTGACAAGTTATAAACCGAAATCTCATGCCCCTTACTTACGAAGACCGATCCTCATGCTACTCAACTTCAGTCACGAGTAAGCTCTTTTCATTGTAAGTATATGTGTATCATTAAGAACCGCCAACAGGGTACCCCCTTGCACATGATACGGGAGCTTCCCATAATCAAAATGACAAGGCAATCAGACAATGAGCATCTCAGCGATCTTTTTATTTGCTATTTGCATAGGTTTTTATTGAGGATGCTTCATAGAGTAATCATTATGGTGATGCTGCAAGCTTCCACCATGATTAGGCATGGCTTAGGCTAGCGCCTAGGCGTTTCTCTAACACACATACAAACTCCATGATCTTACAAGTTCCACTTTTATTTCACACCGCCGGGATCTGTAAGCAAAAGAAACATGATATCACGGGGTACAAAGTACAAGTGCAATGTTGAAAGCGTTCCCCAGAAACATGGTTCTGCTAATTTCAACTTATAAGTGAAAGAATATACGCAACAAAGAAGGACCCAATGGTTCAAGTTTATTAGAGGCAATAAAGTAAAGTGTGCCATCAAGTTCGTGAGAGCTTTAATCACTAGTTTTCTCATAACAAGTGGAAGGTAAACAAAAGCATGAATATACTGGGAATGTCATAAGCTAGTAGGTAGGTATGGTGGACTCTTTGGAATAACTCGGTTTAAGGGAGTTGGATGCATGAGTGGAACTCATACTTGGTTGTGGAGGCTAGCAAAAGACTAGGAGCCACAAACTAAGAGAGCAATAATGGCCATAATCATGCAGAGCGACAAAACATCATTGATCAAAGCATAAAGTGATACTACAAGTTGAAAACTAAAGGATCATAAAGGCTATGGTGACTTGAGATAGTCATAACATGGTGTGAGCATGTGCCAAGTCACCCAAATAAGCATCAAAGGAGAATACCACTATACTATGCTTTAATATGCTAGAAACAATGCATGATTCATCCAAGGCACATTAAGCAATCTCAATTGTTTATAACAAGTCATGCTACAGCAAAGAATACTAAGCATAAAGCCAAAACATATCGAGCATGGCATGACAAAGCACAGGCCACAGTAAAAAAAACAAGCTCTCTTTACCAACTTAAGCATGAACTTCCTACTCTTTCCAATCCAAACCAAACTGTTTGAAATAACACAAAAGATGATAATAAATAAAGATCAGTGAGCCTGTCTCATAAGTCCACAAAGAAGAACTAAAAATTTCTAAGCTGAAAGCACGAGAAAAACTAAGGCTAAACACGGTGCTAGCAAAAGAGAACACTCATAGAACAATAGAATGAAAACTAGAGTGTTCTAGGCAATGAAAACGGAGCGTGTCTCTCTCCAAAAAGAAGTGTGTTGGGATCCAACCAACTTATTCAAGAAAACTAAGAAAACCAGCAAACTAAAACTAAAACGAAAACAAAAAACAAAGACGCTCCAAGAACAACACAACTGTGTGTGAAACAATAAAAATGAAGTGTTTGGAAGAAACCTGGGATTTTATTGATGAGGAAGGGGATGCCCAATCTTTGACGCTTGTACTTCTTGGATATTTCTTGGGGTGACACGCGTGGCATCCCCAAGCTTGAGCTTTAGTCCATCCTTCATCTCATTACTCATTCCTTCCATACACCTGAAATTTTTCCTTCATACAAAACTTCACACAATCTCATTAGCAGCATTAGTGCACTTAAGATAAATAAGTCTCAAGGTTCAGTTATAACACCAAATAAACTTTCATTAGAACACTAGCTACTGTAGCACTTCCTCAAAAGCTCAATTCCCCAAGGAACTCAAGAAGGAACTAACAAGAAGCAAATGCAGAAAATGGCAGAAATCTGTCAAAACAGACCAGCAGGTAAAGATGAATTTTTCTAAGACCTTCTGTTGCTCAAATAAAACGTGCTGAACTAACGAAGTTAGATAACAACCTGGGGCATAAGCACAAAAGATTACAGCTCAATCCGACTTACAGAGCTCTCTCTGGAATGTTTACGGTGAAGCACAAAAATCTGTTTCGGGACAGCAACTTTCCCAATCATTACTTCTCTCTCATTAGAGGTTACTCTTGGCACAAAAAGCAAATAAAAGGATAAGCAGTGATTATTACAGAAGTACTAACTTCCAAGACTCATCTAAAACTTTTGGGTTATCTCCCAATAAGTACTTTTTTTTAACGCCTTTAAGTTAGGCATGATAGTTTGATAAGAGTAGTCGGATGGTGATCAGTCCATCGCGCACCCAAACCATTACTCTGCACACGAATAGGTGAATTATGCAACCAACTCTCAGAATTAGACTGAAGATCTCGACAAACGAGATTCGGAAACAAGGAGTGATGCAGGCTCTGCATCGGAAAACACCGGAAGGCACAAACAAGGAACAGAGGGAAGTCCAACAGATGAATGATTCTTCAGATAGCGTGAAGTCGGGTTGTAGAACACCGTTATCAAATGAGGAAGCGAAACCCTGAAGGTACGACGGAAACCCAACCACGAGAATTCCTGGACTCAAAGAAAAGATAAGAGAGCAGATTCAAACACGCAGAGGTAGAGGAGAATAGCAGGGGGATAGGAGTAAAATCAGACCTAATCAGATCTATCCAACCGATTTTGCAAAAATAGTTTTGACACTCTACATCCCCCCGGTCCGTTAGCTAGGTTATTCCTACCGGCTGGACTTGTGGATCGTGTTTTATCGCCAACTGCTGAGCTCTGATACCACTCTTGTAACACCCTCAAATCGGCCACCCTATGCAAGTTTTAGCCCTTTTCGCCCCAAACTCGTCTATAGTATAACGATTCAAGGACGCCCACCAGGCACTTTCGTGCGGGTGGATAACGAAGTAATACCATTACACAACAGTCCTCGATGGGACCCACATAACAGATATATATATATACAACAGTGACTCAACGAGTCAAGAATACAGATATAATATACAAAGATCCAAATCACCGTGAAACGTCAGAGCGTCCGGCTACGGACAAGATGCAAATGGGGCTAAGAGCCCTGAAGAATAACCATGGCGTCCATAACCCTGCCCAGGCCAAGCCGGAAGGGTAACCCTGCTAACGACGTCGATCTCAAACCTGCTACAACAAAGGGGGTGCCGACAAAGGGCGAAGGAAAAAGGGAGCGTCAGTACTGAGGCCAGTACACGGCGAGGCTAGAATTCGGCGGCTCTCGCCTACATAGGTATGGTGGACTAAAGCGGCAGCGCAGCGGCACTAAACAACCTATAGAGACTCGATACAACTGGCGGTTATCAGAGAGGGATAAGAAAGACCTATTCGGATCCAACCTGAAGCTAACACCAAACAAACCCATCCTGGTTTTTCCCCCTCGAGAGCAAACGAGGAAGTTGGACCAAGGAACTCACACAGTTGGCAGTTTTACTCATTCCGTTATAGTTGCAGCAATTACTAATCAGATATAGATAGCATGAGTCATCCTGAAGCATAAGTATTGGACAGTTTTAGTTAACATTCCGTTGTAGTGGGAACATTTACTAGTCAGATATAATGGTCCTAAAGAATCCCGAACCCAATAGTTGTTGACACTTTTATCACATTCCATTGGAGTTGCAATACTTACTAAGCAGGTATAGTATGACACAGATCACCACAGATCCACCAGTAGTTGGCATTTTTTATTATCCATTCCATTATAGTGAAGCTGATTACTAGTCAGATATATTAAGTCAAATTATAGCACTACTTTAGTTATGCTTGTCTATGATCGAGATACTGTGCTCCAAGTCATCCATAACCGAGGACACGGCTTTCAGAAAGTTTTACCCTGCAGGGGTGCACAAATAGCAACACACACTCGATCAACCTCGGAAAATGCAACTCAAAACCCAACGAGGCATTCACGACAAAGCGATCACAGGATTCAGAAATATTTCAGGGGGCCCCCACTAAGCTACCCGCAACGAAGTTGGCCGGCTCCGGAACGGACCCAGGGTTTGCGTCAATGGCTGTAAACGACTGGGAACCCGAAAGTGTGACTGGGCTTGTCGATACCGCGAAAACAATCCGCGATCCTAAACAGTACAGGTGCTCCACGCACAATCATAATAAAGCAGTAACATGGCATAAGTACAGGATAGTAATAAAGCCCCAAACTACTTTGTGGCCCCAAGAAATATAAATGAATCAAGCTCTGGCTCAGGGGGTCCATAAGGCCTCCCGGATGTGGATAGTGCAAAAAATCAAGGAACAGGTATCAAGTACTCGGGGTCCTACGGGACACAAGTGAGCGTGGAAGAACCAAATAACATGTATTGCCCACCGATGCCTCTGCAATAGTTATAACTAGCATTTTAATAGTTGTATTTAAATTCATGATCAACTCCACCATTAAACATCTCCACCAATAAACATCTGCCAGCACTCCAACAACTGTGGTGCTCGACAACACGAGATCGCACCTGAGAAAGCAACTACGACTCACAAGGCCAGCTATCTACCAAACACAGGTAATAGGAGGTGTCCAAGGCAATATAGAGGCTGCACGGGATATAACTGGTGCACAGAAACTAAAGCATCGCGACATGGATAGCAATAGATCAATGAGGAAATAAAGACTATAAATGCAAATAGGTAGAAGGGGAAGAGATGCTCGCCTGGGAAACACCTGCCAGAGATTCTTATCCAAAGAACTTGTCGATACTCGCATCCACTCATCGGCTAATCCGCAAAGAAGCAAAGCACTAAAAGAAACACCGGATGCAATATTTAATACTACGGCAGAAGATCCGGCATGATTATGGTATGATGCAGATGCGGTGCAATAAGCAGTATTAAGCGGAACCGGGGTCCCGACAATTACTTAGGCGGTTCAAGTTATTTAGAACCCCGCAATTTAAATGTTGATTTATCACTGCAAAGCATGTCATCGGTTTGCTACGCAAATTTAAATGGAGACGATATGAGACAAGTATAGCCCGCATATAGTCTCCATATTTAATTATGAGGTGAATCGACTATACAACCCGAACACCAAAATATGTATGCAGGCATGTACAATTGATATGCAACAATTCATATAGATGGCATTTATAAATTTAGGGCTCGGATATAGGGGTCACACATCTGGGTTTCGGACGATCTTGGGGTTCGATGTGGTTCGGGGTCCGGTCTCAGGGTTTGACGGGGAACGGCGAGTTCGGCACTCGCGATGGCGAACTTGAGTAGATCGGGTACCGGGGTCTTTGGATCCGGGAAGTAGATCTTGTTGGCACACGGGCGTTAATGCTTCCGGGAAGGAGGACTTGTCGTTCAGGGTCTCGGCATCCGGGATGAAGTACTTGGCGTATACGAGATGAAGCGTTAGTCGTTCCGTGTGGCAATCTTGGCGTCCGAGCGACGATCTTGTCGCATCCGCGGTCGTCGGGTCATGTCGTCGGTCTTGTCGGTTGTCAGGGAGATCTGTCGTGGCGCGCTCAGGGTCTCGGGTTCGGCGCCGATGGTTCATCACTGTCAATCTGGCGTCATCGGTCATCACTCTGGGAAGGAGATCTTGGAGCGGCGCCGGGTTCGGTCTTCGGGTACCGTGGGTACCGAAA
>CAJUXJ010001956.1:0-93211 GCA_910589775.1 Avena eriantha | reverse complement strand
ACACACATGCAATGACACTGGTGATATGTGGTCTATGAGAAGAACACACATCCAATGACTCTAGCTGTGGTTCATGAAAAGAGCATACATGCAATGACACTGGTGGATCCATGTGTGGTTCATGGGAATAACACACATGCGATCACACTGGGTGGATCCATGTGTGGTTTGTGAGAAGAACACACATGCAATGACACTGGTGGATCCATGTGTGGTCTTTGGGAAGAACACACATGCAATGACTCCGGTGATATGTGGTTTGTGAGAAGAACACACATGCAATGACTCTATCTGTGGTTAATGAAAAGAGCAGACATACAATGACGCCGGTTGATCCATGTGTGGTTCATGGGAAGAACACACATGCAATGACACTGGATGTGGTTCATGATATGGTCTGTGAGAAGAACACACATGAAATGACACTGGTGGATCCATGTGTGGTCTGTGAGAAGAACACACATGAAATGACACTGGTGTGGTTCATGATATGGTTTGTGAGAAGAACACACATGCAATGACACCGGTGGATCCATGTGTGGTCTTTGGGAAGAACACACATGCAATGACACTGGTGATATGTGGTCTGTGAGAAGAACACACATCCAATGACTCTAGCTATGGTTCATGAAAAGAGAAGACATGCAATGACACTGGTGGATCCATGTGTGGTACATGGGAAGAACACACATGCAATGACACTGGTGGATCCATTTGTGGTCTGTGGGAAGAACACACATGCAATGACACTGGTGGATCCATGTGTTGTTCATGGGAAGAACACACATGCAATGACACTTGGTGTGGTTCATGATATGGTTTGTGAGAAGAACACACATGCAATGACACTGGTGGATCCATGTGTGGTCTTTGGGAGGAACACACATGCAATGACACTGGGTGTGGTTCATGATATGGTTTGTGAGAAGAACACACATGCAATGACACTGGTGGATCCATGTGTGGTCTTTGGGAAGAACACACATGCAATGACACTAGTGATATGTGGTCTGTGAGAAGAACACACATCCAATGACTCTAGCTGTGGTTCATGCAAAGAGCAGACATGCAATGACACTGGTGGATCCATGTGTGGTTCATGGGAAGAACACACATGCGATGACACTGGGTGGATCCATGTGTGGTTTCTGAGAAGAACACACATGCAATGACACTGGGTGTGGTTCATGATATGATTTGTGAGAAGAGCACACATGCAATGACACCGGTGGATCCATGTGTGGTCTTTGGGAAGAACACACATGCAATGACACTGGTGATATGTTGTCTGTGAGAAGAACACACATCCAATGACTCTAGCTGCGGTTCATGCAAAGAGCAGACATGCAATGACACTGGTGGATCCATGTGTGGTTCATGGGAAGAACACACATGCAATGACACTGGTGGATCCATGAGTGGTCTGTGGGAAGAACACACATGCAATGACACTGGTGGATCCATGTGTGGTTCATGGGAAGAACACACATGCAATGACACTGGGTGTGGTTCATGATATGGTTTGTGACAAGAACACACATGCAATGACACTGGGTGTGGTTCATGATATGGTTTGTGAGAATAAAACACATGCAATCACTAGTGGATCCATATGTGGTTTGTGGAAAATAACACACATGCAATGAACACTGGTGGATCCATAAGTGGTTTGTGGAAAGAAGACACATGCAGTGAACACTGGTGGGTCCATATCTGGTTTGTTAGAAGAACACACATGCAATGACTCTAGTGCTGGTTTTAGTATAAGAACACACAAGCAATGACTCTAGTGGGTCCATATGTGATTTGTGGAAAGAACACACATGCAATGACACTGGTTGATCCATGTGTGGTTTGTGGAAAGAACACACATGCAATGCCATTGGTGGATCCATGTGTGGTTTGTGGAAAGAACACATGCAATGCCATTGGAGGATCCATGTGTGGTTTGTGAAAAGAACACACATGCAATGACTCTAGTGGGTCCATATGTGGTTTGTGAAAAGAACACACATGCAATGACTCTAGAATTGGTTTTTGAGAAGAACACACATGAAATGACACTGGTGGATCCATATGTGGTTTGTGAGAAGAACACACATCCAATGACACTAGTGGATCCATATGTGGTTTGTGAGAAGAACACACATGCAATGGCACTGGGTGTGGTTCATGAAAAGAACACACATCCAATGAACTCTGGTGGACCCATATGTAGTTTGTGAGAAGAACACACATCCAATGACACTAGTGGATCCATATGTGGTTTGTGAGAAGAACACACATGCAATGCCACTGGGTTTGGTTCAGGAAAAGAACACACATCCAATGAACTCTGGTGGATCCATATGTGGTTTGTGAGAAGAACACACGTGCAATGACACTAGGTGTGGTTCATGAGAAGAACACAGATCCGATGACCTCTGGTGGATCCATATGTGGTTTGTGAGAAGAACACACATCCAATGACACTGGTGGATCCATATGTGGTTTGTGAGAAGAACACACATGCAATAACACTCATGAAAAGAACACACATCCAATGAACGCTGGTGGATCCATATGTGGTTTCTCAGAAGAACACACATGCAATGACTCTAGTTGTGGTTTGTGAAAAGAACACACATGCGATGACTCTAGCTCTCGTTTGTGAAAAGAACACACATGCAATCACACTAGTGGATCCATGTTTGGTTTGTGAGAAGAACACACATCCAGTGACACTGGTGGATTCATGTGTGGTTTGTGAAAAGAACACACATGCAATGACTCTAGCTATCGTTAATGAAAAGAACACACATGCAATGACACTGGTGGATCCATATGTGGTTTGTGAAAAGAACAGACATGCATTTAACTTTGGTGGATCCATGTATGGTTTGTGAGAAGAACTCACATGCAATGACACTGGTTGTGGTTCATGAAGAGAACACACATCCAATGACACTGGTGGATCCTTATGTAGTTTGTGAAAAGAACACACATGCAATGACTCTAGTGGATACACATGTGGTTTGTGAAAAGAACACACATGCAATGACACTGGTGGATTAATTTGGTTTGTGAGAATAACAGACATGTAATGAACTCTGGTGGATCCATATGAGGTTCATGAAAAGAACACACATGCAATGGCACTGGGTGTGGTTCATGAAATGAACACACATGCAGTGGCAATGGGTGTGGTTCATGAAAAGAACACACATCCAATGACACTAGTGGATCCTTATGTGGTTTGTGAAAAGAATACACATGCAATGACTCTAGATGTGGTTTGTGAAAAGAACACACATGCAATGACATTGGTGGATCCATATGTGGTTTGTGAAAAGAACACACATCCAATGACACTGATGGATCCATATGTGGTTCATAAAAATAACACACATGCAATGACACTGGGTGTGGTTCATGAAAAGAACAGAAATCCAATGACACTGGTGGATCCTTATGTGGTTTGTGAAAAGAACACACATTCAATGACTCTAAATGTGGTTTGTGAGAAGAACACACATGGAATGACACTGGTGGATCCATATGTCGTTTGTGAGAAGGACACACATCCACTTACACTGGTGGATCCATATGTGCTTTGTGAGAAGAACACACATGCAATGGCACTGGGTGTGGCTCATGAAAAGTACACACATCCAATGAACTCTAGTGGATCGATATGTGGTTTGTGAGAAGAACGCACATCCAATGACACTCGTGGATCCATATGTGGTTTGTGAGAAGAACACACATCCAATGACACTGGGTGTGGTTCATGAAAATAACACACATCCAATCAACTCTCGTGGATCCATATGTGGTTTGTGAGAAGAACACACATGCAATGACACTGTCTGTGGTTCATGAAAAGAACACACATCCAATGAACGCTGGTGGATCCATATGTGGTCTGTGAGAAGAACACACATCAAATGACATTAGTGGGTCCACATGTGGTTTGTGAGAAGAACACGCATGCAATGACATTGGGGGTGGTTCATGAAAAGAACACACATCTAATGAACTCTAGTGGATCCATATGTGGTTTGTGAGAAGAAGACACATGCAATGACTCTAGCTGTGGTTTGTGAAAATAACGCACATGCAATCACACTAGTGGATCCATATGTGGTTTGTGAGAAGAGCACACATCCAATGACACTGGTCGATCCATGTGTGGTTTGTGAAACGAACACACATGCAATGACTCTAGCTATGGTTAATGAAAAGAAGACATATGCATTGGCACTAGTGGATCCATATGGGGTTTGTAAAAAGAACAGACATGCAATGAACTCTGGTGGATCCATGCGTGGTTTGTGAGAAGAACACACATACAATGACACTGGTGGATCCTTATGTGGTTTGTGAAAAGAACACACATACAATGACTCTAGATGTGGTTTGTGAGAAGAACACACATCTAATCACACTGGTGGATCCATATGTGGTTCATGAAAAGAACACACATGCAATGACACTGGGTGTGGTTAATGAAAAGAACACACATCCAATGACACTTGTGGATCCTTATGTGGTTTTCGGAAAGAACACACATGCAATGACTCTATATGTGGTTTGTGAGAAGAACACACATCCAATGACACTGGTGGATCCATATGTGGTTTGTGACAAGAATACACATGCAATGGAACAGGGTGTGGTTCATGAAAAGAACACACATCCAATGAACTCTCGTGCATCCATATGTGGTTTGTGAGAAGAACACACATGCAATGACACTGGGTGTGGTTCATGAAAAGAACAGACATCCAATGAACTCTAGTGTATGCATATGTGGTTTGTGAGAAGAACACACATGCAATGACTCTAGCTATGGTATGTGAAAAGAACAAACATGCAATCACACTGGTGGATCCATATGTGGTTTGTGAGAAGAACACACATCCAATGACCCTAGTGGATCCATGTGTAGTTTGTGAGAAGAACACACATGCAATGACTCTAGCTGTGGTTTGTGAAAAGAACACACATACAATCACAGTGGTGGATCCATATGTGGTTTGTGAGAAGAACTTACATGCAATGGAACTGGGTGTGGTTCATGAAAAGAACACACATCTAATGAACTCTGGTGGATCCATATGTGGTCTATGAGAAGAAAACACATCCAATGACATTGGTGGACCATTTGTGGTTTGTGAGAAGAACACACATGCAATGACACTAGGTATGGTTCATCAAAAGAACACACATCTAATGAACTCTGGTGGATCCATATGTGGTTTGTGAGAAGAACACCAATGCAATGACTCCAACTATGGTTAGTGAAAAGAACAGACATACAATCACACTGGTGGATCCATATGTGGTTTGTGTGAAGAACACACATCCAATGACACTGGTGGATCCATATGTGGTTCATGAAAAGAACACACATGCAATGACATTGGGTGAGGTTCATCAAAACAACACACATCCAATGACACTAGTGGATCCTTATGTGGTTTGTGAAAAGAACACACATGCAATGACTCTAGATGTGGTTTGTGAGAAGGATACACATGCAAAGACACCGGTGCATCCATATGTGGTTTCTGAGAAGAACACACATGCAATGGCACTGGGTGTGGGTGTGGTTCATGAAAAGAACACACATCCAATGAACTCTGGTGGATGCATATGTGCTTTGTGAGAAGAACACACATCCAATGACACTGGTGGATCTATATGTGGTTTGTGAGAAGAACACACATGCAATGGCACTGGGTGTGGTTCATGAAAAGTACACACACCTAGTGAACTCTGGTGGATCCATATGTGGTTTGTGATAAGAACACACATTCATTGACTCTAGCTATGGTTTGTGAAAAGAACACACATGCGATCACACTGGTGGATCCATATGTGCTTTGTGAGAAGAACACATATACAATGACACTGATGGATCCATGTGTGGTTTGTGAGAATAACACACATGCAAAAGACATATTGAACGACACTGGTGTATCAATATGTGGTATGTGGAAAGAAAAGACATGCAATGACACTAGGTGTGGTTAATGAAGAGAACAGACATGCAATGACCCTGATGGATCCTTATGTGGTTTGTGAAAAGAACACACATGCAATGACTCTAGTTGTGGTTAATGAAAAGAACACACATGCAATGCCTCTATCTATGGTTAATGAAAAGAACACACATGCAATGACACTGGTGGATCCATATGTTGTTTGTGAAAAGAACATACATGCAATGAACTCTGGTGGATCTATGTGTGGTTTGTGAGAAGAACACACATGCAATGACACTGGTTTGTGTTCATAAAAAGAACACGCATCCAATGACACCGGTGGATCCTTATGTTGTTTGTGAAAAGAACACACATGCAATGACTCTGGTGGATCAACGTGTGGTTTGTGAAAAGATCATACATGCAATAACACTAGTGTATCAATGTGTTTTGTGAGAATAACAAACATGGAATAAACTTTGGTGGATCCATAGGTGGTTCATGAAAACAACACACATCCAATGACACTGGAGGATCCTTATGTGGTTTTTGAAAAGAACACACATGCAATGACTCTAGATGAGGTTTGTGAGAAGAACACACATGCAATGTCATTGGTGGATCCATATGTGGTTTGTGAGAAGAACACACATCCAATGACACTGGTGGATCCATATGTGGTTTGTGCGAAGAACACACATGCAATGACACTAGGTGTGGTTCATGAAAAGAACACACATCCAATGAGACTGGTGGATCCTTATGTGGTTTGTGAAAAGAACACACATGCAATGACTCTAGATGTGGGTTGTGAAAAGAACACACATGCAATGACACTGGTGGATCCATATGTGGTTTGTGCGGAGAACACACATCCAATGACACTGGTGGATCCATATCTAGTTCATGAAAAGAACACACATGCAATGACACTAGGTGTGGTTCATGAAAGAACACACATCCAATGACACTAGTGGATCCTTATGTGCTTTGTGAAATGAACACACAAATGCAATGACTCTAGATGTGGTTTGTGAGAAGAACACACATGCAATGACACTAGTGGATCCATATGTGGTTTGTGAGAAGAACACACATCCAATGACATTGGTGGATCCATATGTGGTTTGTGAGAACAACACACATGCAATGGCACTGGGTGTTGTTCACGAAATGAACACACATCCAATGACACTGGTGGATCCATATGTGGTTTGTGAGAAGCACACATGCAATGACACTGGGTGTGGTTCATCAAACGAATACAGTTCCAATGAACTCTTGTGGATCCATATGTGGTTTGTGAGAAGAACACACATGCAATGACACTAGGTATGGTTCATGAAAACAACACACATCCAATGAACTCTGGTGGATCCATATGTGGTTTGTGAGAAGAACACACATCCAATGACACAGGTGGATCCATATGTGGTTTGTGAGAAGAACACACATCCAATGACACTAGGTGTGGTTCATGAAAAGAACACACATCCAATGAACTCTGGTGGATCCATATGTGGTTTGTGAGAAGAACACATGTTATGGGGTAACCCGGTGGGTGGCCCGATCTTAACGGATCTCGTGGTCAATTCGATGGGAAAGCGAGGGGAAAGAGAGAAGGTAGCGGAAGCGGATGCACACCTCGCGAAGAACACGATGAACACACGCAAAACTCACACGATACAAGGCCGATTGCTCTCATCGATGGCCACCGGTCCGATAGAATCCTCGCAAGGAAAGATCGGTCAACATGCTTCCTCGATCCCACACGGAGAGGGAAGAACACCTTGGAGAAGGTGTTGACGTCTTGGCAAAGGGACACCGATGCCAAGGCCTTGTACAACGAGGGAGGCGCGATGCAAACTCCAATGAGGTGGTGACGATAGTCGATCCCCTTTGGTAGAAGGGGATGAGGTAAAACTAGAGATTCCACAAAGGGGGTTTTCTTTAGTCTATCATCTTTGCCTAGGGTTACATGAGGGGGTGGGGGCACTATATATATGCCAACCACTAGTTCAAGGGTACTTTAGGAATAAAAGGGGAAAGTCTGGGCGGACTAAGGGGTACATGGGCCAAAGGCCTAGATGGCGGCATGCAGGCCCATACGCTCAGGCCGGAGACTCTAGTGTGGTGGTTACGGTTTGGGCTGGAGATTCCGGTCTGTCTCCGGTCCGTCTCCAGAGTGGCAGACCGACTGTCCTCAAGCTCGATCTGGGGGTCGGTCCAGAGATGGGTCCGGAGACTCCGAGGTCTGCAGGCCGGAGACTCCGGTGTCTTCAGGCCGAAGACTCCAGTGTGGCCGGAGACTCTGGTGTGCGCAGGCCGGAGACTCCTGTGCTCCAGTTGTTCCTTCTTCCGTCTTCTCTTCCAAGCCTCCGTCTTGTCGGGCTTGGTGCTCTAGGCTTCCTCCCATGCCTTTGTACTTGTCGGTATGAACCTATCATGAATGCATGACGGAGTATGAAGTAGTATACCATTCAATGGGGTAGGAAGTGGGCTTGCATAGAGGAACGGATTCACCTTTGGAGTCCATGATGACTTGGCATAAGTTGGAGAGCATGATGTGGTAACGACCGAAGGTCAGGCTACATCATCTCCCCTCCTTTCAAAAAGAGTCATCCTCGACTCTACACGCTTATCACAAAGTATAAGATGTCGAGAGACCTTCTTGATCCTGGGGTTCACCATATAGTCGTCCTTGGGAAGATTGAATTGACAACACCTCAATGTTCCTTCACCTTCTATGAAGCCTACAAAGCTCTCCACAAAAGCAAAGCAACACTCAAAGCATAGCCAATTCATGAAGATTATAGCATGAGTCCTCAAGTAGAGTGAAGTCACCTTAGGATGTAGAGATAGCTCGTTGAGGAGAAGCCATAGGTAACTCTCTATGATTCGTCTTGTCAACTTATGTTCCATAGAGGTTGACACGTAAGCAATTGTACCTTCACACAACAAAGACCAAGCAACATATGTTTGTGTGTTATAGAGGACCATGACATTTGTGGCATGTCCATTCTTGTTCACAACACGATTAGCACAACTCAAGTATAACAAGTGGAATGCATATGCAAGGTCAAAGTGCATTGAAATCGTTTGAACATCATCCAAATGTGGGAACTCGAAAACTCCATAAAACATCTTAGTGTGGCACTCAAAGGAATGGACTGAAATATTTGTCAACATCTTTGATGCATGACTAGGATAATTCGGCAAAAACATATGAGGAAGCATATCCAAAACAACATCATTATGTGTGCAAACCAACCATTGGAAAGAACAATTGGTCAACATGTTGGATGCCACACACAAATCATCAAAAGCAAATATCATTGGGATATGAGTATCACGAGCGGAAACACAAGCAACATGTTTACAAACAAACCAAATGAAAGACCAAGTGTTCCTTATGTTTGTTGCAACAACAATACAAGAGACTTGGAAGCTCTCGTGACAATACATGCTCAAAATGGCATTATGGTTGCACACAAAACATCGGGGAGAGAAATTGTTCAACATTTTTGTGGCAACACACAAAGCATCAATGTCCAATAGCAACGAAACATGATTGTCACAAGGTGAAATAATACCATTAACATGCTTGTAAGCTAACCATAGAAAAGAGCAATTTGTCAACATGAAAGATGCAAACCATGCAAAAGGTATCAGAGCTGGGTTCAATCTTGAACTCACTTGGGGATGCTCTCTAGAGCTCTTTTTGTCAACTCATGCTCAACCAAGGTTGACATTATCTTTCGGGCACCTACACACATCGTACACAAAAGGAAGAATGTGTGTGCATGGTCGAGAAATACATCATTGATACATTGCAAATTTTTATAAATTTTTTGATGTTCCATGCTTAGTTTTATCTACTTTCTTGTGTTTTGTCCACACTTTGGAGTACTTTTCATATGATTTCTTGGACTACCGTATTAACAAGTGCCATAGTGCTAGTTGCCTGTTTTTTGCTGTTTTTGGTTCCAGGAAAGTCAGAAAATCAATATTCTCGGAATTGGACCGAACAAAAGCCAAAGTTGATATTTTCCCCGGAAGATTCACGGAGCCAGAAGGAGATTCGGAGAGGGGCCACAGGGTGGCCACACCACCCCATGGTGCGACCCCCCCCCCCAGGCCGCGCTAGGGCATACTGTGGGCCCCCTAGCCGCCCACCGACCTTGCCCTCTAGCCTATAAGAAGCCTCCCGAGGCATAAGCCCTAGATAATCAAGCCTCCAGCCACGAAAAGTTCTGCACCGCCGCCGCCACCGAAAAGGAGGTTCGGGGGACAGAAAGTCTCTGTTCCGGCACCCTGCCGGGACGGGGAAGTGCCTCCTAAGCCATCTCCATCGATCTCCACCACCATATCCATCACCATTGATGATTCCCATGATGAGGAGGGAGTAGTTCTCTCTTGAGGCTAATGGTTCTACCGGTAGCTATGTGTTCATCTCTCTCTCTATGCATGATCATGTTGTGATCATGAGCTTTGTAATCAAGTAGATCCACCTTGCTACTCAAGTGCTTTAATAGATCTCTGCTATCCCCATGTGTGTGAAAGTGATAGCGTGCACACCATGGTGGTACTAAGGCTAGAGATTACAAATACTTGTTATGAGTTATATTTGGAGTTGGATGTCTTTATGAAATTTTTGTGTTTGTTGGAACCATCTAGTGCTCAAGGTGACAGTGTTGGGTTTTCTAGATGGGAAAGGCTTACTTTGAGGTGTGCTGTTATAGCCCTACCATCGATTAGAGTGTCCAACCGGAGAGTAGTTAAGAGTAGTATCATAAAGAGAAGATATTTATATGAGAGTGTTCACTAGTGAAAGCATGATCCCTAGGCCTTGTTTCTAAGCATTGAAACACCGTTTGCTATTAGATCTGTTACATGTTTGTTTGCTTCAATCTTTATTTCAGTTTGCCTTTAGTCTTTTCCACGCCATCAAGTTATTTTCTAGCACTGTTGGCACTTACAATTATCCATACCACTTGTATTTCACTATCTCTTCACCAAACTAGTGCATATATACACCTGAAAAGTGTATTGGGTGTGTTGGGGACACAAGAGACTTCTTGTATCTTGATTGCAGGGTTGCTTGAGAGGGAATACCTTTGACCACTTCCTCCCTGAGTTTGATAAACCTTGGGTGATCCACTTAAGGGAAAACTTGCTGCTGTTCTACAAACCTCTGCACTTGGAGGCCCAACAACTGTCTACAAGAATAGAAGTGCGTAGACATCAATCATCCATCATGACATATCTTTTCTTGTGCACATCACTATTAGTGTCAATCAAGTCTAATTTATGTGCGTGGTGAGTATGCAAGCGGGGAACATGCTTATCATGGCATTTACCAAAATCTCCAAAATTTGAGAAAGCTATGGGGGCCAATCTCAATAGATACCATATGAGAATTATTGTTGCAAGGAAAACAAGTGAAGGAGCAATCATCCATATTGCAAGCAACGGGAGAAATTGTAAAACACTCATGACAAATCATGGTTCGAGGGGTACCATTGGTAACATCATTGCAAGCAAAATATTGGAAAGAGCAATTATTCAACAAAGTGCAAGCAATGATATCATCAACACAATGTTTAGAGCATGGCATGTGTATGGCAACATCATCACAATCGAATAATTTCACATGCTCAACATTATGCAAAGGTAAAGTATCACATGGAAATATCAATGAAGCATATGTGATATCACAAACATCATCCATAGCATGCCAATCATCACAAGTCATCATGTCCACTAGTGGGATCATGGCATCACCAACACCCGTATTCTTACCTTGTTCATACCTCTCATATGAAGTGGGTGTTGTGGTAGTATTGGCCCCCATGTGGGTGACTTCTTCATCATGTATGGGGATGGCATCATCTTCATCCACCATGTACATCTTCTTGGTTGGAGGCATCATCATCTCTAAGCTTGGCGCTTCTTGATCCATGGAACCTAGCATATCATGAGGAAACACACTAGAGGTAGAGGTAAGTTGTTAGAAATCAAAGTGGTCCCACATGACATATCAACTACCACTCTCAACTCACTCGGTGTATCACTCATGCCCTCCAAGTGGAAGCACTCAATCTCACGTATGGTGGAGTCACTCATCTCACTCTTGTTTTCACTCAAGTGGGCTAAGTGGCTCTCATACTCACATGGGATTGGTACCACATCATCACTCAAGCATGTAGGGGTAGGCTTGGTTCTCTCAACTCCATGTGCCTCCTTTGGTGAAGGGAAAGTCCCATGCTCACCATTCTCGACCTTGTCATTGCCATCTTGTGGTAGTGGTGGAAGTAGGGTCATGTTGTTGTCGAGAGCAGTGCTCATATCGACTTCATCACATATGTGGCCTTGGCTTCCTCCATCTTGAAGTATAGACTCTTGGTGTGAAGCTTGATGGCGTGGAGGAGAGCTTGCTCTTGGTGCCCTTTTGGTGGTGGCACGAGTAGTTGAAGGCGCCTTATTGAGGTGTCGATGGAGGTCATTGGCGTGCCTTGCCAAAGGTTGATGTAGATGGCACACTTGGTCATCCACATGACACTCGCAATGATTCTCCTTTTCCTTGGCACTCTCCTTGGTGAGGCATTGTAATGAGCGCAAAGCATCATTAGTCTTGGCCATCATGCTTATGGTTTTGGCGAAGTTGTGGTCCATGTCGCTCTTGAAGTTGTTGAGGGAGCTTTAGAACTTGTCCATGTGGTGGTGGACCTTGGCGCTCTCGAGGTGGAGGCTCCCTCTTGGTCGATGCGACTTGAGGAGCTTGTCGTTGTCGTTCTTGAAGTCTTCCATGCTTGGGGAGTTATTGTTGTTGTAGAACTCCATATCACCCAAGCATGTGGAGCCATTGTCGGTGTAGTGCTCCATCATGTCATCCATGCTTGTGGAGGCATATGCATGGTAGTTCATCATGGATTCTTCATAGAAATCATCCTTAGTTTCGGAGTCCCTAGACATGATTCACAAGACCAAGTGGTGTATATAGAAGTGGTAGGGGGTTAGGGATGCAATGTTAAACCTTACTTTACCTTGGAAGATAGTATCGTGTAAGTGGCAACACTTGAGAGCAATCAAAACCAAGTAAAGTGAAGTTCACGCGGAACTCCAAAACCAACTAACCACTAAAAAACACACACACACAAAGCTTATGGTGGATAGGTATGGAAAGTGGCATGTCAAGAACCAATCCAAAATCAAGATGTTGTAATGGCAAGTAAAAAACCACGATGATCACAAAGCAAAACAAGTCAATCCACAAGATATATGAATTATGTACAAGGAAACACAGACGGTGGGATAAATGGGACTTGTGCGACGGAGAAAGTGAGAACCAAATGATTACCTAGCGAATACTATAAGCTCGTTTCGCACAAGTGCAAGGAGAGACGCTAGTTCGATTGCAATAAATTGATGGGCTACAAGATATGCACAAAAAGTACCAACTATTTGATGTTTATCTATCTTGCGCTTCCTATTCTATGAGGCACTTGTTTCTTTCTTTCTTTCTTTTTCTTTTTATATTTTTTTCTCTTTTTCTTTCTTTTTTTCACTTGCCTCTTCTTGTTCCAACAACTATACAAGATAACTATATGAGATAGCGCGCTCACAACTTTTGCTCAGAATTCTACAAGGTATCAAATGTGTATAGCCCAAGCAATCATAGGAGGAACTAGTCACAATAGGTGTTTGTTGATCGCAAAGATAGTGTAGCTCACAAAGGGATGCAAGTGGGGAGAAGTCGCGGAATTTTTATACCTTTCGTCGCCGATCTTTACCCTTTATTGGTGGATTCCACCTTTCTCACGGAATTTGGATGGATTATATAGCATGAACCACAAATATTTTGATGTAGAGCTCCTTCTCCTCTTCGAAACAAGGTAAAGAACACCAAAATCCGAGTTCGTATGCAAAAGTTGTGCTCAAAACCGTGAAACAGATTTGCTGTCATCAGGGGGGCGGAGACTTTGCCAGAAACTCCGGTATGGATCGGAATCTCCGGTCTGGGGGCCGGAATGTCCGGTCCGGAGGTTTCAGGACGTGTAGAACTCGTCTCGGACGCGATTTCGGCGAAAAAAATCGAACCAAAACACCAAATTGGTGGGGGAAATCAAGTAATTAGGCCATGGGAACGCATGGGAAGGTACATCAACAAGTTTAGCAAGTAATCCACGGATCAAAACCTAACAAAAACACACTCAAGTAACAGATCGATCCAAAACACGAATTGGGGCTATTTTTGGTGGAAATTACGGATTTATGGGGGAAAAGACCAAATCGAGGATAAATCCGTGGCAACCAAAAGCTGCTGATACCAGATGTTATGGGGTAACCCGTGGGTGGCCCGATCTTCACGAATCTCGTGGTTAAATTGATGGGAAAGCAAGGGGAAAGGGAGAAGGTAGTGGAAGCGGATGCACACCTCGCTAAGAACACGATGAACACACACAAAACTCACATGATACAAGGTCGATTGCTCTCACCGGTGGCCACTGGTCCGACAGAATCCTCACAAGGAAAGATCGGTCAATGTGCTCCCTCGATCCCACGCGGAGAGGGGAGAACACCTTGGAGAGGGTCTTAACGTCTTGGCAAAGGGACACCGATGCCAAGGCCTTGTACAATGGGGGAGGCGCGATGCAAACTCCAAAGAAGTGGTGACGATAGTCAATCACCTTTGGTAGAAGGGGATGAGGCAAAACTAGAGATTCCACAAAGGGGGTTTTCTTTAGTCTATCATCTATGCCTAGGGTTACATGAGGGGGTGGGGGCACTATATATAGGCTAGCCACTAGTTCAAGGGTACTTTAGGAATAAAAGGGGAAAGTCTGGGCGGACTAAGGGGTACATGGGCCAAAGGCCTAGCTGGCGGCACGCACGCTCAGGCCGGAGACTCCGGTGTGGTGGACCAGAGAACGACTAGCGGGAGCGCACGTTTCGGCCGCATGGCAGCCTGACACGTGGCGTGTGGAATCACCCGTGCGTATTTCCGGCCTGGAGACATGCGTGTACTTCCGGCCGCACGGCAGTGCTTCCAGCCACACGGCAACCCGACGCGTGGCTAACTGCTCATGCAGTGCACGCGACGAAAGGTAGTTCCACGGAGTGCAATAAGGCAGTGCACGAGCAGTGTAACGCAGTACACCGTGCACTTCAAGAACATCGCGCAGTGCACTGTGACCTTAGGCAGTGCAACACAGTACAACAAGGCAGTGCATGGACTGTGCACTGCCTGAACACCGTGCAGTGCACTACGACCGAAGGCAGTTCAAGGCAGTACAATGAGGCAGTATACTGCCTGGACACCACGCAGTGCACTACGAACTAAGGCAGTGCAACACAGAACAACAAGGCAGTGCATGGACGGTGCACTGCATGGAAAGTGCGTAGTACACTGCCTGGACACCACGCAGTGCACTGCGAACTAAGGCAATGCAACACAGAACAACAAGGCAGTGCATGGACGGTGCACTGCATGGAAAGTGCATAGTACACTGCCTGGACACCACGCAGTGCACTGCGAAATAAGGCAGTGCAACACAGAACAACCAGGCAGTGCATGGATGGTGCACTGCCTTGACAGTGTGTAGTACACTGTCTGGACACTGTGCAGTGCACTGCAAACTAAGACAGTGCAACACAGAACAACAAGGCAGTGCATGGACGGTGCACTACCTAGAAAGTGCGTAGTACACTGCCTGGACACCGTGCAGTGCACTTCAAACTAAGGCAGTGCAACACAGAATAAACCAAGCAATGCATGGACGGTGCACTGCCTGGACAGTGCATAGTACAGTGCCTGGACACCGCGCAGTGCATTGCAACCAAAGGCACCGTGTACTAGACCAAAAGGCAGTGCAACCTACGCACCAAAGGCAGTACGAGAAAAAAGTTCGTCAAAACATATCAACAATGGATCTAGTTTTGAAGATCTGGACGTGACTATCAAGGCTATGCAAACGGATATCGATTTGGACTCTCCGTTTGAAAGATATCGCAGTTTTTATGTTCAAATATACAAAAAGAAAAGGAAAAAGGACCCGCGACCCTGTCCGCATCCACCACGCGTCGCACGGGAGAAGGATGGTACATCACGTGAGACACTCCACGCCCGCCACATGCAGGCAGCAGCAGCGACGCGGAGCGTACTCCCATGAGAGCGCTCTTTTCTAGCCTTTTCAAAGGTCGGGCTATATCAACACACATGCAATGACTCTAGTCGTGGTTTGTGAAAAGAACACACATGCAATGACACTGGTGGATCCATATGTGGTTTGTGAGAAGAACACACATCCAATGACACTGGTGGATCCATGTGTGGTTTGTGAAAAGAACACATATGCAATGACTCTTGCTATGGTTAATGAAAAGAACACACATGCAAGGACACTAGTGGATCCATATGTGGTTTGTGAAAAGAACATACATGCAATGAAGTCTGGTGGATCCCTGCATGGTTTGTGAGAAGAACACACATGCAATGACACTCGTTGTGGTTCATGAAAAGAACACACATCCAATGACACTAGTGGATCCTTATGTGGTTGTGAAAAGAACACACATGCAATGACTCTAGATGTGGTTTGTGAGAGAACACACATGCAATGACACTAGTGGATCCATATGTGGTTTGTGAGAAGAACACACATCCAATGACACAGGTGGATCCATATGTGGTTCATGAAAAGAACACACATGCAATGACACTGGGTGTGGTTCATGAAAAGAACACACATCCAATGACACTGGTGGATCCATATGCGGTTTGTGAGAAGAGCACACATGCAATGGCACTAGGTGTTATTCATGAAAAGAACACACATCCATTGAACTCTGGTGGATCCATATGTGGTTTGTAAGAAGAAAACACATCCAATGACACTGGTGTATCCATATGTGGTTTGTGAGAAGAACACACATCCAATGACATTGGTGGATCCATGCGTGGTTTGTGAGAAGAACACACATGCAAAAGACACATGCAATGACACTGGTGGATCCAGATGTGGTATGTGGACAGAACAGATATGCAATGACACTAGCTGTAGTTAATGCAAAGAACAGGCATGCAATGACTCTGATGGATCCATATGTGGTTTGTGAAAATAACATACATGCAATGACTCTAGTTGTGGTTAATGAAAAGAACACACATGCATGACTCTGCTGGATCCATGTGGTTTGTGAAAAGAACAAACATGCAATGACTCTATCTATCATTAATAAAAAGAACACACATGCAATGACACTGGTGGATCCATATGTTATTTGTGAAAAGAACAGACATGCAATGAACTCTGGTGGATCCATGTGTGGTTTGTGAGAAGAACACACATGCAATGACAGTGGTGGTGGTTCATGAAAAGAACACACATCCAATGACACTGGTGGATCCTTATGTGGTTTCTGAGAAGAACACACATGCAATGACACTGGTGGATCCATAAGTTGTTTGTGAGAAGAACACACATCCAATGAAACTGATGGATCCATATGTGGTTTGTGAGAAGAACACACATGCAATGGCACTAGGTGTCGTTCATGAAAAGAACACACATCCAATGAACTCTAGTGGATCCATATGTGGTTTGTGAGAAGAACACACACCAATAGCTCACACCGACGGTGACCGGTCCGGCGCAATCCCTAGGATCGGTGACGATTGGAGGACTCTCTCTCGGACTGACACGGTGAGATGGGAGACTTGGTGAGACCTTGACGTCTAGGCAAAGGGACTCCGATCCCTAGGCCTTGTATAACGCGGAGGCACAATGGAAACTCCAACGAAGGATATTTGGTGCTCCTTGGTCTAAGGAGCATGAGGCAAGAACTAGATAGATCCACAAAGGGTTTCCACTAATTCCAAATATCATGCCTATGGTTTACAATGGAGGTGGGGGACTATATACAAACCAGCCACTAAAACAGGGGTACTTTAGGAATAAAAGACAAGTTCCGGACGGACTAAGGGGTACATGGGCCGAAGGCCCAAAGGCCTTTTACATTCCTAGCGTCGGTCGGACCGGAGACTTTGGTCTAGGCCGGAGATTCTAGTGGAGCCTCTACACCAACCTCCGGAGGGGCCTTCAGATTGTTTCGGAGCCTAGTGCAGGGGGTCAGACCGGAGAGTGGGCCGGAGTCTCCAGGGTCTTTAGACCAGAGACTTTGGGAGGCTGGAGACTCTGGTGTCCACAGACCAGAGACTCCGGTCTGAGCAGCTCCAGCAACTCCTCCAGCAATGGCATATAAAGGCCATAAGGGTTAGCTTGAACACATGCGGTGCATCATTGAACGTAGCGCTCCACGTCGTGCTTCATCTTGGGCCAAAAGTGGTGAGTGGAGAGCATGCCCAATGTCTTGTCACGGTCAAAGTGACCCATGAGGCCTCCACCATGAGATTCTTGGAGAAGCAAGAGTTGGAGGGATTACTTCAGAATGCAAAGTTTGTTTTGTTTAAAGAGGAAGCCCTTATGCAAATAGAAATCTTCAACTCCTTTTTCAATGGAGCACTTTGCAAAAATTGTTTCAAAGAAAGGGTCGGAAGCATACAAAGTTTTTATTTCCTCAAGACCCACACGTTGATTTCTAGTCTCGTAAGAAGGCTTGTGTGCTTGTGAGCCAAAGCGTCCGCAACTACATTATCTTTGCCCTTCTTATACTTGACAATGTATGGAAAAGACTCCATGAACTCAACCCACTTAGCGTGTCTCTTACTCCAAAATTGAAGAACACGAACTAAGGCAAAAAGCTCTTTGTCATAAATCAGATAATTAAGGCGAGCACCATCAAGTTTCTCGCTATGGTAGGCTATAGGACGTACGTTTTGCATAAGGACTCCTCCAATGCCAATACCACTAGCATCACACTCTATCTCAAAAGTTTTTGTGAAATCCGGTAACGCAAGAAGAGGTGCTTCGGTGTGCCTCTTTTTAAGTTCATCAAAAGCTTTTTGTTGTTCTTTGCCCAACATGAAGGTGACATTCTTTTTCATCAACTCGTTGAGAGGACAAGCAATGGTTGAGAAGTATTTCACAAAGCGACGATAGAAATCGGCCAACCCATGAAAATTTTGGAGTTCACTTACATTTGTTGTGATGGGCCAATCTCGTATGTCCTTTATGTTGGACACATCAACTTCAATGCCTTTCGAAGAAACAACAAATCCAAGAAAAATCAACTTGTGTTTAGCAAAAGTGCACTTGGGAATATTAGCATAAAATTTTTCATGTCGAAGGATTTGCAAAACTTCCTTGACATGTGTAATATGGTCCTCAAGTGACTTGCTATAAACAAGTATATTATCGAAATAGAAAACAACACTTTTTCCAATGAGAGAACGCAAAATATGATTCATGAGATGCATGATGGGGCATTAGATAAATCAAAGGGCATAACCAACCATTCATAGAGGCCAAGTTTGGTCTTGAAGGCAGTTTTCCACTCATCACCTTCAACCATGCGTATTTGATGGTAACCACTACGAAGATCAATTTTCGACAAAAATAGTATCTCCACACAACTCGTCAAGCATGTCATCGAGACGTGGTATGGGATGTCGATAACGCACGGTGATAGCATTGATTGGACGGCAGTCCATGCATAACCGTAACGTATCATCTGTTTTTGGAACAAGAATCACGGGTAGGACACTTGGACTAGTGCTAACTTGGATCAAACCTTTGGAGATGAGTTGGTTGATTTGATGTTCAATCTCCTTTGTGTCCTCCGGGTTCATGTGGTAGGCTGCGCGGTTTGGAAGGGGTGCGCCAGGGATGAGGTCAATGCGATGTTCGATGTCGTGAAGAGGAGGTAGTCCATGTGGGAGCTCTTCAGAAAACACATCCTTGAATTCCTGCAAAACAATCATCAAAGATGGAGGAACATTGGTTAATTCATTAGTTCCTTGTGCTAGTCCCTTGCAAAGGAGGACATAGTGCAAGATGGATGGGTTGTTCCGAACATCTCTCATGTCATTTTTGGTGGCAAGGAGAACACTCTTAGTTCTTCCACTCGAGTTTGGCTTTTGGCTCTCACTCACTATGAGGTGGTTCTCTCTCTCTCAACTCTCTTCTCGCAAGTAGGTGTTGTTCTTTGCACCCTTGCTAAAGCCTATGCATTGTCCGCAATTATTTGGCTAGGAGTCATTGGTTGAAAAACACGTGTTTTGTTGAGCCATTTGAAGGTGTACACATTGGTGCGACCATCATGTAGAGAAGCCTTGTCAAATTTCCATGGTCGACCAAGAAGCATGTGGCAAACTATCATAGGAACCACATCGCACTCCATCGTGTATTTTTACGCACCAATGGTGAAGGAGACCGATACGGTATGCTTGATCTTCACGGACCCTTGGTCACTTAGCCATTGCACGTGGTACGGGAGCTTGTGCGGATGGAGGGTGAGGTTGAGCTTCTCACACAACTCGGTGCTAGCAAGGTTGTGGCAACTCCCTCTGTCGATGACCACTTTGATAGATTTTCCATTGATGTCGGCTCGTGTTTGGAAGATATTGGAGCGTTGGTCTTCATGCTCTTGTGCTTGAGTGGTCAAGATCCTTGTGAGGACAAGCGATGGACTTGCGTCATGTTCACACATAAGGACTTATTGGTCATCTTCCACTTGTTCCTTTGCCATTGCTTCCTTGACTTGGGCATCAAATTCATCTTCGCTCAAGTACTCTTTTATCGCCATTGTCATGGATAAACAATACCTTCTTGTTTCCACATTCAGCCGACTTGTTTCCTTTGCCTCCACACTTGTAGCATTCACCATTGAAAGATGTATCACTCTTTGCTTGTTTGCCACTTGGGGGCACTTTTCTTTGAGGATGTGTGGGCTTGAAGGAAGGCTTGGAGGTACTTGAGGAGATTCCATTGAAGGTTGTTGGTGTAGCGGCTGAAGCTTGCTTGTAGGTGAAATACGACTTGGGCTTGTTGTACTTGTTGTCCTCTTGCACTTGATGTTCAGCCTTTGTTGCGATGTGCACAAGCTCAACCATGTTGTTGTATGTTTGGAACTCGACGATGCGCTTGATTGGGTGGTTCAACCCAATAAGGAAGCATGCCATAGTTTGTTCCATGCGCTCGTTAATGTTGGCGCGAATCAAGTTGAGTTCCATTTCCTTGAAGTACTCTTCCATGGTCTTTGTCCCTTGACAAAGCGATTGAAGGTTGTTGAAGAGGTCACGCGTGTAGTGCGGGGGGACGAACCAGGATATCATGTGAGCCTTCATGTCATGCCAAGTTGTGATTGGTGGCTCTTACCTTGCATCACGAGCAACTTGAACTTGTTCCCACCAAAGGTTGGCGTAATCATCAAACTCAAGCGAAGCCATGGCGACCATCTTCTCGTTGCTATAGTTGTGCATGCAGAAGATCTTGTCGACTTTGAGTGCCCATGAAAGGTATTCTTCGGGGTCATTAGATCCGGTAAACTTGGGCATTGTGAACTTGAGCTTCCCAAAAGTTTCTTCATCATTGTGGTCATTGCGACGAGCTTGGTGACCTTGTTGATGATCTTGTGGTTGATGCGGTGGAACTTGGTTCTCACGACCTTGTTGCGGAGCTTGCTCTTGATATTGTTATTATGGAGCTTGCTCTTGCTGTTGGCATAGTTGGTGATGTTGTTGAGGTGCTTGGGCCCCATGAGGTTGTTGAGAATGTGGAGCCTCATGACGTGGTTGATGACGAATAGGAGGCTCGTTCCTCGGTTGGTGATGTTGATTAGGCACATGGGCCTCACGGCGAAGATCATGGTCGTGAGCCTCTTGACATGGTGGGCGTCGCTCAACTTGTAACACTTGATGCTCCATGTTTTGGTGTGGTGGAGGAGGCACCTCGTGATGACCATGGTGTCGGTGCAGACATTCATGACGATGATGAGGAGGAGGAGGATCTTGGAGTGCTTCACGTCGATGACGAGCTTGGTTCTCCAAATTGGAGTCATCACTTGTTGTGTCAAGTATGTGTCGCGGGCGATGGTGGTCGACTTGCGGTTATCCTTGTGGTGTCTCTTGTTGGATCACCAGTGCCCTTGCGTGATGATGGTGTGCTTCTTGCCTTGCTCGTGGCCTTGAAGAGAAATCACCGTCATAGCTTGACGTTACGGAGTGCCGTGGGGAAGGTACATAGTTCGAAGAACTTCCATCTTCAACCACGGAGGCATCATTGTGTCTTGGAGCACTTGGATGAAGATCTTTTAGAGGAGGAACATGACATCGCGAAGAACTTGAAGAGCTTGATGCATGTGAACATGGTCTTGCCATTCCGTCGATGAGGCGTTGAAGATTGTCGTTTGTTTCGGCGATGGAGCGTTGAAGCACTTCATTTTGGTGGCCGAAGTTATGCATTGCATGCATTTGTCATTCGAGGCCGTCGAAGCAGTTGTCGATGTTCTTGAACTCGGCTTGCATCTCACCAAATTGTTCATCTTGTTGCCTCTCAAGGGCTTGGCAACAATCACAGAACTCTTGTCGAACGATGAAGTAACTTGCGTGCATCATGTACGGTCCTTGATCTTGTTCTTGGGGAGGTGGTTGGCTCGACTTACCATGCCTATCCATCATGCAAAACACACAAGTATTGTATATGGAAGTGGGATATGGTGGTGTTAGCCTTGTACCTCACCTTGGGGATTGCACCAAACTAGAAACCACAATTGAGAGCTATAAGCGTGCAAAGTGGAATTGGAAATAAAACTCACACTAAAGAAAGAACTAACTCTCAAAAGCTTGTTGGTGGTGGGTTAGGGTTGTGGGATGCCAAAGAAGCAACCAAGAGAAAAGGGATAGTCAAAAGTGGGTAAAATCCAACAAAACTTAATTCAAAGGCGAAGGTCAACAACTTAAAGGGGTGATAGGAACCTACGACTATATACACACATGTGGAGATTGTTGGGATTGACACGACTATGAAAATGAGCAAATAAAATGTCCTAACAAAGACTAAGCTTGTTGTCGTGCCAATGCAAGGAGAGACCATGGCTCGTTTGCAAAGAAGAAAAATGAGCAACGGATTTGTGCACTTGCCTTGGGCGCTCTTATTTCTCTCTTTCTTACAAGCTTTGATACTCTCTTTTGCTATGGAGACTATTTTTTCTTTTTCTTTTGCTTTGTATATTTTTTGTTTTTTGGTCTCCCTTGATGCTACCTAGTTACACTTGATATTGCTCTTGCACTCTCACTATCCAAGGACAAATGCACAATGCTCAAGCAAACACAAGATGAGCCACTCTCGTGGGATAGGTACACACAAAGGAAGATAGGGGGTTAACAAGGTGACGCAAGTTATACCTTCGTTGGTGATGATGAACTTGGCGTCGGTGGTGCGGGATGATGTTCGTGGGCCGTGGTGTCGATGAGCGCGGGGTTTGTTGATGCGGAAGCTTGCTGTTAGTTGACGACACGCACATGGTCACAAACAAACAAGAGGAAATTAGCTAATGCAAGATAAGAGGCAAAACTGTAAAAATTAGGCGTCAGGGCCGGAGACTCCGGGGTCTCAGGCCGGAAACTCCGGTCCAGGCCGGAGACTCCAATGTGGGTAGGACGGAGACTTCGGTCTAGGTCGAAGACTCCGGTGTGGAGGTTAGAGACTTCGGTCTGGAGTTAGATCGCGGACTTCTCGTGTTCTTGAGTGGAAATCCACTCCTTGGGTCCTCAAATCCGCGAAAAATTGGCCAAATTGGGCTAGGAAAACGCAGGATAAAGCTAGACCAACTCCTAAGACAAGGTTTGGTCGGATCAAAACCACAAATAACACTCCAAATCAAGAGATCGATCCAAAGGCAAATTTGGGCTGTTTTTTGGGGATTTTCGATTTTTTGGTGGATAGAAGAAAAATTTGTGGGGGAATTCGTGAGCAACGAAGCTCTTGATACCAATATGTTGAGGGAAAACCTCTAGGGTGGCCCTGTCTTTCACGAAACCCACACAAATTGAGGATGGAGTGCAGGGAGAGGAGGGGAGGATGAGCATGACGAACTCATGCACGAAGAACATGATGAACACACACACGCAAAACCACGATACACACAAAAAGCGCACGCCGGCGCTGACCAGTCCGGCGCAATCCCTAGGATAGGTGACAGGCGGAGGACTCTCTCTCGAACCGGCACGGCGAGATGGGAGACTCGGTGAGATCTTGACGTCTAGACAAAGGGACTCCGATGCCTAGGCCTTGTACAACGTGGAGGCACGATGCAAACTCGAACGAGCTTTGGGATATTTGGTGCTCCTTGGTCAAAGGATCATGAGGCAAGAACAAGATATATCCACAAAGGGTTTCCACTAATTCCAAATATCATGCCTAGGGTTTACAATGGAGGTGGGGGACTATATATATAGACCAACCACTAAAACAGGGGTACTTTAGGAATAAAAGACATGTTCCGGACAGACTAAGGGGTACATGGGCCGAAGGCCCAAAGGCCTTCTACATGCCTGGCGTTGGTCAGACCGGAGACTCTGGTGTGCATGCCAAAGACTCCAATCTAGGCCAGAGATTCCGGTGGAGCCTCCGGACCAACCTCCGGAGGGGCCTTCAGATTGTCCCGGAGCCTGGTGCAGGGGGGTCAGACCGGAGGGTGGGCCAGAGTATCCGGGATCTTCAGACTGGAGACTTTGGCAGGCCGGAGACTCTAGTGGGCGCAGACAAGAGACTCTGGTCTGAGCAGCTCCAGCGAATTCTGCTCCTAGTTCTCCATCATTGGGTGCTTGGTGATGTGTCGGGGCTTCAGACCAGATGATGCATAGAGTAGTTGCATGAAGTAAAACACCATCCAAGGATGTATCAAATTGGCATGAGGAGAGGAGCGAGTTAACCTTAGCTTGAAGGAGTTTGGCTCGGGCACGAGTCATGGGTCCACTTGGGGGACTTGTTGTTGTAGATGTAGTAGCGTTCCTAGGACGGGCTGCATCAAGAACACACATGCAATGACACTAGGTGTGGTTCATTAAAAGAACACACATCCAATTACACTGGTGGATCCTTATGTCGTTTGTGAAAAGAACATACATGCAATGACTCTAGATGTGGTATGTGAGAAGAACACACATGCAATGACACTGGTGTATCCATATGTGGTTTGGGAGAAGAACACACATCCAATGACACTGGTGGATCCATATGTGGTTTGTGACAAGAACACACATGAAATGGCACTAGGTGTCGTTCATGAAAAGAACACACATCCAATGAACTATGGTGGATCCATATGTGGTTTGTGACAAGAACACACATCCAATGACACTGGTGGATCCATATGTGATTTGTGAGAAGAACACACATGCAATGACACTAGGTGTGGTTCATGAAAAGAACACACATCCAATGAACTCTGGTGGATCCATATGTGGTTTGTGAGAAGAACACACATGCAATGACTCTAGCTCTGGTTTGTGAAAATAACACACATGCAATCACACTGGTGGATCCATATGTGATTTGTGAGAAGAACACACATCCAATGACACTGGTCGATCCATGTGTGGTTTGTGAGAAGAACACACATGCAATGACTCTAGGCGTGGTTTGTGAAAAGAACACACATGCAATCAAACTGGTCGAACCATATGTGGTTTGTGAGAAGAAAACACATGAAATGGCACTAGGTGTGGTTCATGAAAAGAACACACGTCCAATGAACTCTGGTGGATACATATGTGGTTTGTGAGAAGAACACACATCTAATGACACTGGTGGATCCATATGTGGTTTGTGAGAACAACACACATGCAATGGCACTCGGTGTGGTTCATGAAAAGAACACACATCCAATGAACTCTAGTTGATCCATATGTGGTTTGTGAGTAGAACACAAATGCAATGACTCTAGCTGTGGTTTGTGAAAAGAACGCACATGCAATAGCACTGGTGAATCCATATGTGGTTTGTGAGAAAACACACATCCAATGACACTGGTGGATCCATATGTGGTTCATCAAAAGAACACACATGCAATGACATTGGGTGTGGTTCAGGAAAAGAACACACATACAATGACTCTAGATGTGGTTTGTGAGAAGAACACACATGCAATGACATTGGTGGATCCATATGTGGTTTGTGAAAAGAACACACATACAATGACTCTAGATGTGGTTTGTGAGAAGAACACACATGCAATGACATTGGTGGATCCATATGTGGTTTGTGAGAAGAACACACATGCAATGGCACTAGGTGTGGTTCTTGAAAAGAATAAACATCCAATGAACTCTGGTGGATCCATATGTGTGTTGTGAGAAGAACACACATCCAATGACACTAGTGGATCCATATGTGGTTTGTGAGAAGAGCACACATGCAATGACACTTGGTGTGGTTCATGAAAAGAACACACATCCAATGAACTATCGTGGATCCATATGTGGTTTGTGAGAAGAACACACATGCAATGACTTTAGTGTTGGTTTGTGAAAAGAACACACATGCAATCACACTGGTGGATCCATATGTGGTTTGTGAGAAGAACACACATCCAATGACACTGGTGGATCCATGTGTGGTTTTTTAGAAGAACACACATGCAATGACACTAGTGGATCCATATGTGGTCTGTCGATAGAACAGACATGCAATGAAACTAGTTGTGGTTAATATAAAGAATAGACATGCAATGACTCTGATCGATCCATATGTGGTTTGTGAAAAGAACACACATGCAATGACTCTAGTTGTGGTTAATGAAAAGAACACACATGCAATGACTCTGGTGGATCCATGTGGTCTGTGAAAAAAACACACATGCAATGACTCTATCTATGGTTAATGAAAAGAACACACATGCAATCACACTGGTGGATCCATATGTGGTTTGTAAAAAGAACATACATGCAATGAACTCTGGTGGATCCATGCATGGTTTGTGAGAAGAACACACATGCAATGACACTGGTGGATCCTGATGTAGTTTGTCAAAAGAACACATGCAATGACTCTGGTGGATCCACATGTGGTTTGTGAAACAAAATACAGGCAATGACACTGGTGGATCCATATGTGGTTTGTGAGAAGAACACACATCTAATGACACTAGTGTATCCATATGTGGTTCATGAAAAGAACACACATGCAATGACACTGGGTGTGGTTCTTGAAAAGAACACACAACCAATGACACTAGTGGATCCTTATGTGGTTTGTGAAAAGAACACACATGCAATGACTCTAGATGTGGTTTGTGAGAAAAACACACATGCAATGACACTGGTGGATCCATATGTTGTTTGTGAGTAGAACACACATCCAATGATAGTAGTGGATCCATATGTGGTTTGTGAGAAGAACACACATGCAATGGCACTAGGTGTGGTTCATGAAAAGAACACACATCCAATGTCATTGGTGGATCCATATCTGGTTTGTGAAAAGAACAGACATGCAATGAATTCTGGTGGATCCATGCGTGGTTTGTGAAAAGAACACACATGCAATGACACTGTTTGTGGTTCATGAAAAGGACACACATCCAATGACACTGGTGGATCCTTATATAGTTTGTGAAAAGAACACACATGCGATGACTCTAGATGTGGTTTGTGAGAAGAACACACATGCAATGACACTGGTGGATCCATATGTGGTTGGTGAGAAGAACACACATCCAATGACACCGGTGGATCCATATGTGGTTTGTGAGAAGAACACACATGCAATGACATTGGGTGTGATTCATGAAAAGAACACACATCAAATGAACTCTGGTGGATCCCCATGTGGTTTGTGACAATAACACACATGCAATGACTATAGTTGTGGTTTGTGAAAAGAACACACATGCAATCACACTCGTTGATGAAGGAAATATGCCCTAGAGGCAATCATAGATATGATTGTATTTCATGTGTATCCATGAGTTATTATAATGTTCCTTGAATATCCATATACCAGGCAACTTGTATTGATTGGCAATTATGTGAATTGTTTGTGAAACTCTTTACTTGTATGGTTATCTAATAATTGTCCCTAGTCGGAGTTCATGCGAGGACACGCGTGAATATTAGACTAGCACATCGATTGGTTAATGACTATGTTTCGCAAGTCATTGACATGGAGATGTCAAACCAATGATGTGGACACATGTTATGAACATGGGGTTGGACTGACCCAACATGAGACTAGCAATAATACTTGCAGCTCTCTCTACACATCGTGTACGTTTTGTCCTTAGACCTGAGATTGTCGCATGTACTTGAGATGTGGATCGACCTACTTTGGGGCTATCAAACACTACTCCGTAACTGGGTAGTTATAAAGGTAGCCTTCGGGTTTGTCCTGATACATGCTGCAAGGCATCGGTCAATCAAGATGGGATTTGCCCCTCTCTACTTGAGAGAGATATCTCTGGGCCCCTCGAGTGATCGGATCCAGAAATGCATGGCCGTGCTACATATGGTTAAGAGTTAACCTAGTAAAGGGATTCTGAATCACAGTATCGAGAAAGAGAGGTCAGCTTAGAGCTAGACCAAATATCGTGAGGCAAAGGGAAAGACATGTACTCAACCTTGTGATGGTTCGTCCGAATGATCTTTATATGCGTTTAGGAGTTGGCACGTCTTGCTAGAGGCCGCTACCAACTATTGACGGAGTAAGTGTACTCGCGTCATGTCCATACGTGTATGAACCTATAGGGTCACACACTTTAGGGGCTGGAAGCCTAATGAGGATTGGATCCGAATTAGACCAGGCTTAGGCTGCTAATGGGCTGCTAATGTAGAAGCCCACCAGGGATGCCTATATAAGAGGGAGTGAGGCGAGCTGAAAAGGAGAGAGCATTCCACCCAGCCGCCACTCCTCTTCCGCCTGTGTTGCACGCGCAGACCTAGCAGTCTGGCGTGTGACGACTTCCACTCCGGACGTGTGGATACCTCGGAGGTGCTGCATCTGTAGCACTTGGACGAGCCGCGCAAAGGGGAGCTGCTCGTGGGACGAGGACGAGGAGGAGACGTAGAACATCTACACTGCCGCAACGTGCTTCATCGAGTTCCGCACCTGCGCGTCTAGCGGTAATCCCGTGATCCATGACAATAGTATTCCTGGTTGACGCGGTAGAAATTTTTGATTTTACGCTAGTGTAGCCTACCCGTTTCCCTTCAGTGGATCCATATGTGGTTTGTGAGAAGAACAGAAATCCAATGACACTGGTGGATCGATGTGTGGTTTGTGAGAAGGACACAGATGCAGTGACTCTAGGTGTGGTTTGTGAAAATAACACACATGCAATCACACTTGTGGATCCATATGTGGTTTGTTACAAGAACACACATCCAATGATATTGGTGGATCCATGTGTGGTTTGTGAAAATAACACACATGCTATAACTCTAGCTATGGTTAATGAAAATAACACACATGAAGTGACACTGGTGGATCCATATGTGGTTTGTGAAAAGAACAGACATGCAATGAACTCTGGTGGATCCATGCGTGGTTTGTGAGAAGAACACACATCCAATGACATTGGTGGATTCATGTGTGGTTTGTGAGAAGAACAGACATGCAATGACTCTAGCCGTGGTTTGTGAAAAGAACACACATGAAATCAGGTGGATCCATATGTTGTTTGTGAGAAGAACACACATGCAATGGCACTGGGTGTGGTTCATGAAAAGAACACACCTCCAATGAACTCTGGTGGATCCATATGTGGTTTGTGAGAAGAACACACATCCAATGACACTGGTGGATCCATATGTGGTTTGTGAGAAGAACACAAATGCAATGGCACTCGGTGTGGTTCATGAAAAGAACACACATCCAATGAACTCTGGTGGATCCATATGTGGTTTGTGAGAAGAACACACATGCAATGACTCTAGCTATGGTTTGTGAAAAGAGCACACATGCAATCACACTGGTGGATTCATATGTGGTTTGTGAGAAGAACAAACATCCAATGACGCTGGTGGATCCATATGTGGTTCAATAAAAGAACACACATGCAATGACACTGGGTGTGGTTCATGAAAAGAACAGATATCCAATGACATTAGTGGATCCTTATGTGGTTTGTGAAAAGAAGACACATGCAATGACTCTAGATGTGGTTTGCTAGAAGAAAACACATGCAATGACTCTAGTGGATCCATATGTGGTTTGTGAGAAGAACACACATCCAATGACACTGGTGGCTCCATATGTGATTTGTGAGAAGAACACACATGCAATGGCACTTGGTGTGGTTCATGAAAAGAACACACATCCAATGAACTCTGGTGGATCCATATGTGGTTTGTGAGAAGAACACACATCCAATGACACTAGTGGATCCATGTGTGGTTTGTGAGAATAAACATGCAATGACACCGGTGGATCCATATGTGGTCTGTGGAAAGAACAGACATGCAATGACACTAGCTGTGGTTAATGAAAAGAATAGACCTGCAAGACTCTGATGGATCCATATGTGGTTTGTGAAAAGAACACACTGCTGACCCACAAGTATAGGGGGTGTATCGCAGTATTTTTGATAAGTAAGAGTGTCGAACCCAACGAGGAGGAGAAGGTGCTGCCTAGTGGTATGGATCAGGAATTCTCTGCAAATACTTAGCAAACGGATTTTTAGGTGTTTTTGATAATGCAAGTAAACAAAGTACGAGTAAAGAAAAGACGGTAGGAATAAATGCAGCAAGTGGCCCAATCCTTTATGCAACAAAGGACAAGCCGGTTGTATTTCTTAAGATGACCAAATGTTCTCGAGGACACATGGGAAGACTATCAAGTGCTTTCTCTTCATATAGTCGATTAATCTTCTCTAGCTTGCTAAGTGTTGTCTAGGTGAACCTGTGCTAATGTACCGCCCCATCCAAGACTAATACATACTTGTGATTATACCCCTTGCAAAAATTCGTAAGTACAAGAGAGTAATTAAGGTAGAAACCTAACCACAGCTTTAAACTCTAAGACCCTTACATCCCTTGTGCAATGCTTTCCTAACGGGGGTTCAGGTTTCTGTCACTCCGGCAACCCCTACGATTAGTAGCCAAATACACAATGCAATCCCCTAGGCCCATATAGGTGAAGTGTCATGTAGTCGACGTTCACATGACACCACTAGAAGAAGTACACCACAACTTAAATAACAATCTATTGAATCTTTCTCAACGCAACTCCACTACTAACAACAAGACTTCTCCCATGTCCTCAAGAACAAAATGAACTACTCACAAGCCATCATATGGATCATGATCAGAGATGGAATAATGATGTATAACAATCTGAACATAAACAATAATTCAAAGGTTCACTCAATAGCATCAACTACAAAGAGGAATCAACACCGGGAAAGTTTCCCCTATGAACTATGGCAAGATTCAACTCAATTGTTAGAGCAATATTGAGATGGAGATGAGGGTGATGATGGTGATGATGGTGGTGATGATGATGATCCTGATGAAGTCCAGCTTGATGGTGGTGTTGATGGCGACGACCTCCCCTCTCCGGGAAGGAATTCCCCCGGCAGAAATCTATCTGCGTGAGAGATCTTTCTCTCTCGGTGTTTTCTGCCCCGTAGAGGCGGCGAAATCTTTCTGTGGTCGCTCCCCGAGTCTTAGGGTTTTGTGGGGATGATATACGCCAGAGGGGAGAGGCTGAAGTGGGCCAGGGCAGCCACACCACCTCCAGGCGTGGCCTAGGCCTGCCCGCGCCATGGGGTGGTGTGGGCCCCCTGTGGCCCACCTCCACTCCATCTTCTGGCATCCTTAGTCTTATGGAAAAATAGGATTTTCTGTATATTTTCCCGGATTTTCTGATCTTCGCGAATTTTGCCTCCAAACATCATGTTTTCCATCAGAATCCTGACTGCAGCGGTCCATGCTCCAAAAGTCATCAACCATGCAAAAATAGATGAAATAACATAAGTATCACCTCTCAATACGAAATATATAAATGAATAATAGTGAATTAAGACATATAATAGTGATGCAAAATGGACGTATCAACTCCCCCAAGCTTAGACTTCGCTTGTCCCCAAGCGAAACTGAGCTCAATAAACATGACCTCAGGTTTATGGAGTGAAGAGTCGATAAAAGAATACGGACAAGAAGCATCACATTCATCAAATACATAGATCATAATAGAAGACAACTCACTATTATATAACTCAACTTGCAATGAGTAAAGGAAACACAATAAAGATACATAAAGTGAATCATAATTGTAGTGGCAAACTTAGCTCTTGGTCGAAGAATAGTTGATAATTTGCTGGAGTTCACAAATAGCTGGTTTTTTCAATGAAAGCTTTCAAAGTAGTAAACATCAAGATAAGAGCAATGTGCAAAACAAGGAACATAAGAAATCATCATATGAATGAATGAAACACAACAACTCAAAATACTTGATGAGATAGAAGGGAGTAGGTTTACTGACTCAACTACAAAGCAAAAGAAAGGGCCCTTCAAAGAGGGAAGCATGGATTGCAAGTCTCATAAAGAGCTCCCAAAAATTGTGATACTTACTAGCTTTCAGCTCTCATTGCCCCTATCATAGGCATCTTTAGGTGATTAAGGTTAAAGTGATCAAATATGAGGATATGCATTGACAAGTTGTAAGTTGAGAATCTCATGTCCCTTGAATACGAGGGCCGCTCCTCATGCTACTCAAGTTTAGTCACCGGTAAGTTCTTGTCATCGTAAGCATATGTGTATCATAGAGAATTGCCAACGGGGTACCCCTTGCCCGATGATACGGAAGAATCCCCATATCAAAATGACAAGGCAAGCAGACAACAAGTATCTCAGCAATCTTCTTATTTACCATGGGAATATGGTGCTTTTTTCTCTCTTTCCTCTTTTCATAATCTCTTTTTTTTTATTTTTTCTCAATCTCTATCTCTTTTTTTATAAGAAGAATGCTTCAGAGATACTCAATATGGTTACGCTGCAGGTTTCCACCATGTCAGCATGGCTTAGACCAGCGACCCAGGCGTTTCTCTAACACACATGCATAACTCCATGGACTTACAAGCTCCCCTTTCATTTCACACCGACGACATCCATAGACAAAAGAACATGATATCAACTTGGTACAAAGTATCAGTGCAATGTTGAAAGCGTTCCCCATGACAGCATGGTTTGGCTAATTCACAACTTACAAAGCGCAAGCATATACGCAACCTACGTGAGCACAATGGTTCAAGTTTATTAAATGCAAGAAAGTAAAGTGTGCCATCAAGTTCGTGAGAGCTTTAATCACTAATTTTCACATAACAAGTTTAATTTGGGAGGTAGATAAAACAAGAATTTACTTGGAATAGCAATAATGCTACTAGGTAGGTATGGTGGACGCAAATGGCAAAGGTTTTAGTTTAAAGGAGGTGGATGCACGAGAAGAATACCCTCTCAGTATAGGTTTTTGCTAGCAAGGCTGGGTAGCAAGTACAAGAGTTGAAGGAAAGAACCAAACATACAAATGATAAAAACAAACATGCAATCTTCCTTGGAAGCACAAAAGTTCTTAACTAGAGAATACTAGACTTATGAGCAAATCAATAAAGAAAGATGATGAAATTATTTTTCTCTAGAGTACTTCTATCTTTTCTTTTCAACTCTCAAAAAGGTGTTGCTACTGACCGAGCCAGGTTTGCCAAAACCAACTAAATTAACTCAATGATCCCAAAGTGATACCAATACTAACAATAAGATCAATCATATAACCATGAATTTAAAACTAACATAAGCTATGCAAAAGAGTGAATGATAGAACTTCTTATTAATATTCCATAACGGAAACTCACACCAAGGGATACATATCTAACGAGAGAGGGGACACTTCCATAATGCAAACCATACTACAAAATAACTCCTTTATTCATGATATGTCTCTACTAAAAAGGTAAAAAGATAGAAGATAGTGATGTGATACCGTGGCACTCCCCCAAGCTTCGAACAAACCAAGGGGATGCCAAACCTGATGACGAATTACTCCTTCAGAGGTGGTGGTAATATTTTCTTAGTTGTCGTGCGGAAATCTTCCAGCAGCTTGCGAAGCCTATTATTCTCCCATTGAAGCATGTCCACCTTCCTCTACAGGTCTCGATACTTATCGCAGAACTCCTTAGTGACTCGTAGGGCTTCCGCTGATGCAGGGCAAGAGACTAAAGGTACCAGCCCCTGCTTGGGGTCTTGAAGATCCTCCTCCATATGCTCCTTCCCTTTATCCTTGGCAGACACCATGGTGCTTCTAATCTTTCAAAGAGTATGTCCTGGTAGAAACAGATCAAAACAAAAACCCGACGAGAACAGATATACGGACCTCGAGGGATCCAGGGGGTTATACATTACGAAGTTTCATATCAAAAGGAAAGTACTGGGTGAAAACGGGTCGGAGGCGGAGTCCTGGGTGGCCTCACCACCTGGTGGCGCGGCCAGGGGTGGGCCCGCGCCATGGGGTGGTGTGGGCCCCCTGGCTCCGTTTCCTTCCCTTTTTTGCTTCGTAGCTTTCCCTATTGACTAAAAACTGCAAAAATATAGTTGGATTGTATTTTCGCGGAACTTTTCTTACTAGAACTGTTACCTAGTTGGAAACGGACTCTACAGGTCTCTAAATTTGGTATTTAGTGGATCCTTCTGGAGTCACCACTTGAATCATCAATATCTTCATGTTCATATACTTATTACTTGAGTCATAAAACCCTTCTCTTCCTTATTACACCATTATCTCCACTTCCTAGAAATTTCTTTCACACAAAACTTCACACAATTATCATTAGCAATATTAGTATAAGTGAAGTGACAAAACCTTTTGAGTTCAACTTTCAACTGAAAACCATCCAAACAAAGCTACTGTAGCAACTCCTTCCGAAAACCCAAAAAGAATTCAAAAAGGAAATCGAATAGAGAAGCAAATGCAAGATTGGAAAAATCTGTCAAAACAAACAAGCAGGTAAAGATCAAATTTTTCGAAAAACTTCTGTTGCTCAAATCAAAAAGTGCAAAACTATCGAAAGTTAAATAACAACCTGGGGTAGAAGCACAAAACATTACAGCTCAATCGGGCATACAGAGATCTCTCACGAAATTTTACGGTGAAGCACAAAAATCTGTTTCGGGACAGCAACTTCCCCAAATCTTACTTCTCTCTCATTAGAGGTTGATCTTGACACAAAAAACCAAACAAAACTAATAAGGAGCATTTATTACCGAAGTAATAACTTCCAAGACTCAAAGAAACAAAAACAAACCGAAAACAAAAACAAATTGGGTTGTCTCTCATAAAGCTCTTTCTTTATAGCCATTAAGATGGGCATGATAATTTTGAGGAAGCTCTCATAGGGATATGAATTGAAGTGAAAGAGAGCATTAAGAAGCAAAACCACACACATTTAAGTCTAACCCACTTCCTATGCAAGGGGATTTTGTAAACAAACAAGTTATTGAAACCAAAGGCAACTTGCATAAGAAGGCAAAAGAAGTGCAACATAAAAACTTTCAGCATAAAACGAGGAAACTTGATATTATTGAGATGCATAAGAACACTTTTCCTTCTTTCATAATAACTTTCAGTATCATGCATAAACTTAACAATATAGCTATCACAAGGACTATCATAGAAATGATCACTTATTCCAACAGAAAACACAGGAATACTAGCTCTCATAATACTACTATGTGAAACAATATTAGAGGTATCCTTACAAAGGATAGTGTGTCCCTCTTCCTCATACTTAGTGACAAAGTCTTTCACATTTGCTATTATAGGTTCATCAACCATTTGTTTATAAGGTTCAATAGCTTTATTCATACTTTCATCTACCATACTAGCCATCATAGAATCTTCCTTTACCTTAACTGGAAAAGGAATTTTCTTAATATAAGGTTCAGGTAAAACATGATTAGCAGTATAAACTTCAGTACTTGTTGCAGGAACACTCTTAGCAATATCTTTATAAGGTTCATGATACTTATTCCACTTCTTTTTAGGCACTTCAATATAAGAAGCAAAAGCCTTAAAATAAGAAGCAATAGCTTGAGAGTCTAGACCATAAGCATTTTTAATATTTTGAAAGTCGTTAGTTCCCATAAAAGATTCAATGCATTCATAATCATAATTTATACCTGACTTTCTACCTTTGTCATTCTCCCAAGCTTCAATATTGTCTTGAATACGATCTAGAAGGTCCCATTTATCTTCTTCTTCCATGCGAGTGAATGATCCAGCACAAGAAGCATCCAATAAATCTTTGTCATGTAGAGGGAGCCTTGCAAAAAAGTTGTTGATAATAATATTGTTGGAGAGTTCATGAATGGGACATTTGAGCATTAGTAACTTCAATCTCCCCCAAGCTTGAGCTGTACTCTCTCCATCAAGAGGCCAAACGTTGTATATTTGATTCCGATCTTTATGAATCTCACTAGGAGGATAAAACTTTGAATAAAAGAGAGGCACTATTTCCTCCCATTCTAGAGCTTGACCATTCTTCAGCAGCTTATACCAGTCCTCAGCTCTTCCTTTCAGTGATAATGAGAATAACTTCTTCTTAACTTGATCTGTAGTAATACCTGCACACTTGAACAACTCACATAATTTGTGTATAAAGAGTAAATGATCACCGGGATGGACAGTTCCATCCCCAACATAGTAGTTATCCATAACACGATCAATAATTCTTGTAGGTATTTTGAAAACATCTTTCTCAGCAGGTGGTGGCTTATCTACTACCTTAGCATTGGTAGTAGCATTACCAAATAAGAAACTCAACGAATTATCCATAACGAAAATAAAGCAACTAGCAGAAGTAAACAATACTCATAGTAGGAGTTTCCTTTACCAGTTCCACTCTCCAATAGCACTTCACTCCCCGGCAACGGCGCCAGAAAATAGTCTTGATGACCCACAAGTATAGGGCGTGTATCGCAGTATTTTCGATAAGTAAGAGTGTCGAACCCAACAAGGAGCAGAAGGTGCTGGCTAGTGGTATGGATCAGGAATTCTCTGCAAATACTTAGCAAACGGATTTTTAGGGTTTTTTGATAAAGCAAGTAAACAAAGTACGAGTAAATAAAAGACGGTAGGAATAAATGCAGCAAGTGGCCCAATACGTTATGCAGCAAAGGACAAGCCGGTTGTATTTCTTAAGATGACCAAACGTTCTCGAGGACACATGGGAAGACTATCAAGTGCTTTCGCTTCATATAGTCGATTAATCTTCTCTAGCTTGCTAAGTGTTGTGTGGGTGAACCTGTGCTAATATACCGCCCCATCCAAGACTAATACATACTTGTGATTATACCCCTTGCAAACATCCGTAAGTACAAGAAATTAATTAAGGTAGAAACCTAACCACAGCTTTAAACTCTAAGACCCTTACGTCCCTTGTGCAATGGTTTCCTAACGGGGGTTCAGGTTTCTGTCACTCCCGCAACCCCTACGATTAGTAGCCAAATACACAATGCATTCCCCTAGGCTCATATAGGTGAAGTGTCATGTAGTCGACGTTCACATGACACCACTAGAAGAAGTACACCACAACTTAAATAACAATCTATTGAATCTTTCTCAACGCAACTCCACTACTAACAACAAGACTTCTCCCATGTCATCAAGAACAAAACGAACTACTCACAAGACATCATATGGATCATGATCAGAGATGGAATAATGATGTATAACAATATGAACATAAACAATAATTCAACGGTTCACACAATAGCATCAACTACAAAGAGTAATCAACACCAGGAAAGTTTCCCCTATGAACTATGGCAAGATTCAACTCAATTGTTACAGCAATATGGAGATGGAGATGAGGGTGCTGATGGTGATGATGGTGGTGGTGATGATGATGATGATCCCGATGAAGTCCAGCTTGATGGTGGTGTTGATGGCGACGACCTCCCCTCTCCGGGAAGGAATTCCCCCGGCAGAAATCTATCTGCGTGAGAGATCTTTCTCTCTCGGTGTTTTCCGCCCCGTAGAGGCGGCGAAATCTTTCTGTGGTCGCTCCCCGAGTCTTAGGGTTTTGTGGGGATGATATACGCCAGAGGGGAGAGGCTGAAGTGGGCCAGGGCAGCCACACCACCTCCAGGCGTGGCCTAGGCCTGCCCGCGCCATGGGGTGGTGTGGGCCCCCTGTGGCCCACCTCCACTCCATCTTCTGGCATCCTTAGTCTTATGGAAAAATAGGATTTTCCGTATATTTTCCCGGATTTTCTGATCTTCGCGAATTTTGCCTCCAAACAGCACCTTTTCCATCAGAATCCTGACTGCAGCGGTCCATGCTCCAGAAGTCATCAACCATGCAAAAATAGATGAAATAACATAAGTATCACCTCTCAATATGAAATATATCAATGAATAATAGTGAATTAAGACATAGAATAGTGATTCAAAATGGACGTATCACACACATGCAAGGATTCTAGTTGTGGTTAATTAAAATAACACACATGCAATGACTCTAGTGGATCCATGTCGTCTGTGAAAAGAACACATGCAATGACTCTATCTATGGTTAATGAAAAGAACACACATGCAATCACACTGGTGGATCCATATGTGGTTTGTGAAAAGAATAAACATGCAATGAACTCTAGTGGATCCATGCATGGTTTGTGAGAAAAACACACATGCAATGACACTGGTTGTGGTTCATGAAAAGAACACACATCCAATTACACTGGTGGATCCTTATGTGGTTTGTCAAAAGAACACACATGCAATGACTCTTGTGGATCCACATGTGGTTTGTGAAACAAACAAACATGCAATGACACTGGTGGATCCATATGTGGTTTGTGAGAAGAACACACATCCAATCACACTAGTGGATCCATATGTGGTTCATGAAAAGAATACACATGCAATGACAAAGGGAGTGGTTCATGAAAAGAACACAAATCCAATGACACTAGTGGATCCTTATGTGGTTTGTGAAAAGAACACACATGCAATAACTCTATATGTGGTTTGTGAGAACAACACACATGCAATGACACTGGTGGATCCATATGTGGTTTGTGAGAACAACACACATCCAATGAGACAAGTGGATCCATAAGTGGTTTGTGAAAAGAACACACATGCAATGGCACTGTGTGTGGTTAATGAAAAGAACACACATCCAATGACACTGGGGGATCCATATGTGGTTTGTGAAAAGAACAAACATGCAATGACTCTAGCTATGGTTAATGAAAAGAATAGACATGCAATCACACTGGTGGATCCACATGTGGTTTGTGAAAATAACAGACATGCAATGAACTCCGATGGATCCATGCGTGGTTTGTGAGAAGAACACACATGCAATAACACTGGTTGTGGTTCATGAAAAGAACACACATACAATGACACTGGTGGATCCTTATGTGGTTTGTGAAAAGAACACACATGCAATTACTCTAGATGTGGTTTATGAGAAGAACACACATGCAATGACACTTGTGGATCCATATGTGGTTTGTCAGAAGAACACACTCCCAATGACATTGGTGGATCCATATGTGGTTTGTGAGAAGAACACACATGCAATGTCACTGGGTGTGGTTCATGATAAGAACACACATCCAATGAACTCTGGTGGATCCATATGTGGTTTGTGAGAAGAACACACATCCAATGACACTGGTGGATCCATATGTGGTTTGTGAGAATAACACACACGGAATGACACTAGGTGTGGTTCGTGAAAAGAACACTCATCAAATGAACTCTAGTGGATCCATATGTGGTTTGTGACAAGAACACTCATGCAATGAGTCTAGTTGTGGTTTATGAAAAGAACACACATGCAATCACACTAGTGGATCCATATGTGCTTTCTGAGAAGATAACACATCCAATATTACTGGTGGATGCATGTGTGGTTTCTGAGAAGGACACACATGCAATGACTCTAGCTGTGGTTTGTGAAAAGATCACACACGCAATCACACTTGTGGATCCATATGTGGTTTATGAGAAGAACACACATCCAATGACACTGGTGGATCCATATGTGGTTTGTGAAAAGAACACACATGCAATGACTCTAGATATGGTTAATGAAAAGAATACACATGCAGTGACACTGGTGGATCCATATTTGGTTTGTGAAAAGAACAGACATCCAATGAACTCGGGTGTATCCATGCGGGGTTTGTGAGAAGAACACACATGCAATGATACTGGTTGTGGTTCATGAAAAGAACACACATCCAATGACTCTGGTGGATCCTTCTTGTAACATCGCAATTTCAGCAACCTTGATTAGTTGTCCAGAATGCAAAAACCAGGGGGAAAAAAACTTTTTCTTGGCCATTGCTGAAGTGTTTTCTTGTTGTTTGGATATGCTCATGCATATGATTGTGTATTAGATGATATACTCCTTACCTTAACACCAGTTGACAAAAGCCACTTCCCAAAACAGTCTTGGCTTAATTTCCATATTCTCAAATGTTCTGGCATTTCAAAACCTAAGCGAAGAAGCCTTTGCAAACCAACTATTTTAGTAGATTCTATTGATCAATCTATGGAGAGCTATAGAATACTAATCTCCTTATGTTTTCAAGATAGAACCTTCTACTACTCTTATCTCTAGATTTCACAAAACCTTTTTATGAAGCATTTGAATTCTACTCTTGGTAGAGATACCAAGGACCTTATCTTCTTCAAAATCCAACCCTCCAAAAGTACCCATCCCTACCTCGACCTAAGGTTGATGGTAACCCTAGTTGTAGTTAATTTGTTTGTAAGATGAGTTGCCTTGATATGTCATTTGACTTGATTGCTTAGAAGTAATATGAGCTACCCTAAGAGCTCATTACTAGGATCAAGAGGTTTCCAATTCACCACACCCTCAGCAAGAATACAATTCTGGATCTGATCCCTAGCTACTAAGTTATCATCTAAAACCCCTAACTAGAATAAATTCTAAAGTGATTCCTTCTAGAAGCTTCCATGACAATGAAGACCAATATCAAGCAAGGATACTTTATACTCAATCTACACTTCAAAATAAACCACTTGATGATGCTTTGGTACCTTGCCATCCATCAAAATCATCACCACCCACATTCTAGTCAAAAACCCTAACTCTGCCAAATTTGGCTAAGTCTGGAAATTTGTTTCCAACATCACATTTTTGAATGCCTCCCTTTCTCAACCCTTGTAGCATTTTTGTAAATACATCTGAACTATCTTGTTAACCATCCTAAGGACTACCAAGTCCCACTCTTGACCTTGGTTAGATCATACTCCAACTCATTTGTTCTTGGTGGTTTTGCAGGCAAGAAAATAATTTTTCCGGCAAATCTAGTCAGCATGCCTACTTTGGTAGAAGCTCACACCACCATCCAACCTTCTATGTACCAAATCTTTGCATGGTTGTGTTCTAATCATATAGGTCTATGAAGATCTAATTCACTTGTTCCAAGTGGATCTTTGTGCTTCTAAAACCCACAAGGTTTTGAAGGCTAGTTGATAATCTGCTTTGGCAGGCTTATTTTATTCGAAGTTTGAAAGCCTGTCTTGGTGAGCTCAAGTAGGATCTGGATCAAAACCCTACACCATTGCAATCTACATAACTTGGTATATCAAACCATCTACCCCATGCCCCAACGGGAGATCTGAACTCCAAGTTACAACCTTGTTTTGATGGTATGAAATTAACATCACCCTAGATCTTGAATCTAAGGTATTTCACAAAAATCAACTTGGATTCTCCGATCCCAAGGTTGCAAATGCTTGCTACACCTTGTATACATCATCTACCTTGATCATCAAGATTTATCAATGATTCTCCATAATTATTATGGCTCCAAATCTAATAAATCTCCTTAATAGTCAAAATCTCCAAAACTCCCTCCATAAAGGAAAATTTGGTTTTTGCCAAAACACTTCCCAAAATTTTGGCTCAATTGAGATCCATATAGAACCCCCCATCCCCCACCTCAAAAATAAATATTTTTGAGATTCTTTATTATTTCTTTTTGCCCTTTTTCTTAAATGGAAGAAACAAGAAATAAGACTTTAAAAATACTTTCCCACCTCAATAAATCCCGATAAAATTCCTGAAGGTGTGATATGGTATCTAGGACCATCTGACATCAAAATCCAACAAAGTCCAATGTAAAGATATCAATTGAGATCCAATACTTCATTTCTACAGTTTTTTAGTAAATGGTTTTAATTGGACTTAAAGTCCTTTGAAAGCAAACAATTCCTAGGTTGATGAATTGACCATATCTACCCATTAGTGCAATTTTACCATATTTCCAAAGACAAGTTTTGAGACTTCCTTCATAATCATGTAGTTGATCAATTGTGTAGTCTAAGCAAATCCTCCACTCTAAACTCCACCAAACATGCCTCCAACCTAGTCCAGCAAGCTTGCACAACACACCATCTCCCCTGGCCGAGTTCCACTGTAGCAATGCACTGTAGAACCCCTTCTCCTTCTCTTTTAGTGCTTGGAGGAAGGAGAGATGCACCCATTGGTCATACCTTCTCTTTATTTCTTGCAGCAGCCATCCCACCTCTACTTTGCCATCAGCCCACACTAGAAACCACTCCAATGCCCACAGCAACTCCAGCCCTGGCTTCCCCTCCTCCCTCCCATGCCCAATGGGACAAGTCCACCATGAACCCATCTACCCCAATAAAGAGGGATAGAGGCCACCATGTGCCTCCCCTGCCCCTCATTTGCCCCTCCCCCTCCTTCTTACCAGCCAGAACCCCCCTCTCCCTCTCCACTACCCTATGCTGCTCAGGAGAGAGAGAGAGAGGACCCTCGGGCTCCCCCTCGAAATCGAGCTAAGCCCCCTCCCTCTTGCTCCTCTATCCCAGTATGTCACCGTGTTGTGCTCTCCTCCTCATCCTCTATCTAATTGTGCTTATATTTTGTTACAGGACCACCTCTACCGTCACCACGGTCTAGCTCCGGCGTGCTCGCCTCGACCTCCATCACGCGAGCTCCTTCCAGGTGCCGAAACCGCTGCTGCCACCCCTCGTTCGGCCTCCTGCATCGTGTCGCGCCCGCTCGACACCTCCTCTGCATCACGCATGCATCCCAGGGCCTGCTTCGGCGAGCACCGAAGCGAGCTCCGCCGGGCGCGCTTGGACGAGACCGGTGTTGAAACCGCCGCCGCCGCCCCTCAATCTGACCGCCGGTGAGTCCCGCGTCACCTCATCCGCTCCCCGTCGCCTCCCCGTGCCTCTAGATGAACTCCCCGCCGCTCCCACACCGCCTAGGGGTTTTGTCGCCACCGTGCCAGCTCGTGTGGAGACGACGGCCTCAGGCCGTCCATCTCGCTATACTTGAACAGCCGAGATACTTCGATACCCCTTCGCCGCCCTTATCCGGCTGACCGCCAGGCCCCGCCTGGCGGGTTCGAATGGGATCCTCCCACGCGGCGCGTCCCCTGTGTGGGACGAATCCGCCTCCCTGGCCCAGCGGCCTCTCAGACCCGGCCCACTGCAGCTTTTGTTCCTTTTTCTTTTTAGCAGATCCTTTAAATTCCAGAACTAGCTGCCTAGCTTTAATTCAAAATAAAAATGGAAACCCCCATATTTTTGCTAGATCCAATTTTACACATGTTTCCACATGTTCTGTAAAGCATGTAGTACATCTGGCTGCCTCATTTATTCCCCATATTAATTAAATTAAATCTGCCACTAGAGTGTACCATATTGTACTATGAAATTTCCTCTACGAGCCTCACATCTCCAAATGGAATGAAATCAAGTGCCACTGATAGCTTTTGAATGTACCCATCTCTGGACCTTGGTCGCACGCCAAGGTGAATAGTAGGTTAGCTTGAGTAAAAATAACAAAAACAGTTCATTTATGACTTTATTAAATTCCCTACACCAAACCATGAGTCCAATGGACCCAAGTCCAATTATCCTGGATGTGTTACACTAAGGCCTATCTAAATCCTGGAGCTCATGATTTATTGAGCCTTGGATGTTTTTGTGTGAATTAAACTATTCTGTGCATGGTTTATTCCCCTCTAAATTCACTACAGTAGTTATATAACTCCAAAAAGAGTGAATCCAATTTCTACAGAAAGGTAATGGAAATATCCAACAAGTGTCCTTGGTTTCATATCCATAGCTACTGCATATTTAATCTGGTGAAAAGGATAAAGTACCTACAGAACTGCCTTAGGGAATTTCCAGAGGGCATTCTGGTAATTATTTTGACTTGATTCCAACCCTCAGTAAACAAGTAGACCAAGCTTTTACCTAACCATCCAAGGAAATAATTTTTGGAGCTCCAGAACCTTCCTGGTGAATTATTTCCTAAAACTAGAGTCTTATTCACTATAAAAATCACTATAAATCTTTTGTAATTGATAAAATAGTGAAACCACTTTTGTTGGTTTCATTTTATCAACTCCTATCTGTTGGTATCATTTTTGTACAATGGTATCATACAGAAAATGTCCTTGGTCAAAAACCCTCTTAGGTATTTTCCTAGACTATAAATCCTAAGGGGATTTCCTTCCATGTTTCCAAGGTAAGGCCTATCTTGTAAATCCTTTCTTCCTAAGACCTTCAGACTTGTAAACCTGTTTTGTTCCTTGATTGCTGTATGTATTGGTGAGTGTATGCCTTGTATTGATTGTGCCCTTTGTTTGTTTGCATGTGTGCCCCTATCGACGATAGTTGCGATTATACAAGAGAGCAGAAGAAGATGGTTTTTATGGGATCTTATGGTTTTCTAAGAAGAAGTCCAGGGACATTTATGCCATATTGCTGATCATCAAGCAAGCCACCTTCTTGCTCATAAGCCTTGGCCTACTGTTTTACTTATGCATGTTTTATCTTCTGTTTATTAAAAATTGCATTGTTTTACTATATGTTGATATATATATATATATGGTAGTGGTTTGGCTCCTCCTAACCATTACACTTTTGTACTACTAAGTACAACCCCCTTGGTGTCACCTACTTGTCCCTAGTAGAATAGATGGTGCATATCCACCATGCCCCTTTGGAGACCCCGTTTTAGCCGAAGCAAAAAACTAGCGGATGGGAAGACCCCGGAAAAAGGTTTTACCAAATGTTTTATGAGAAAACCTTGGTGAGGTGGGACCTCCGAAGAGATGTTGAGAAAGAAAAAGGGTTTTGATTTACAAAATGCTGAAGAAAAGATGGAGGAAAAAGGTTTATGAAAATGACCCGGTTCTTTGCAGTTTAGCTATAACAACTTACCCCGTGCAACCACATTACTCTGGTATGGGACAGGGCTGGACTTGATGTTTGTCTATTCTGGTATAAGCTACCTCACAACAACTACAGGGGATCAGGGATCCCTGGAGGGTGGGCCTTCTCCGATAAAGGTCCATGCGGGACATCGACCTAGAGAAGGAACAAAGGGTCGGCAGGCCTCCACGCGTTACTATGAGCCCCTCATTGAAAGCGCTCACCTGGGAGGTGGAGAAAGCGCTCCGGTTGGTCCTCGCCCGATGTCCCGGTTTTGAGGGGATTAACACTCGTAGGGTAGGCACTTATATTGGAGTGGGCATCTGGAGTGTCTTGATCGGTTACTCGACCCACGATCGGTGAAGATCAGGGTAGTGTACCCAGATGGTGTGGGTAAAGTGTACAACCTCTGCAGAGTGTAAATCTATTCGAATAGCCGTGTCCACGGTTAAGGACGGGTTGGACAAACTTATGTAGAGCGGTGTTGGTTTTGATTTCAAAAAGAATTTCGGAAAAGAAATGGTTTTGGAAATGTTTTGACCATGGGATGGTCGGGAAGGATACCTGCTTTGACCATGGGATGGTCAGAGAGGTATGGAAGGAGTTTGGCCGTGGGACGACCTGAAAATGGGAATAAATGGGTGACCCAGTCCTGATGTTCTCCAAAACTTTTCAAAACAGTTTCCAAAATGTTTTATAAAAGTTTTCAACAAAGATATGTAGATGCTATATCTACAAGCGAAACTATTTGAGAAAAGAACCTCTCTTGGAGCCCTCCTCCTACCACAGCCATATTGCATCCCTTCTTGTTACTATTATTAAGGTGGTTTTTGAGTATATTCCAAGTACTCACTGGCATTGTTCCTGGCTATTAACTTGGTCAGATTACAAGAAGAAGGTGGTGATGGCGACTATGCGAGCTAGGACGTTCTCCCAGTCCATTGCCTGTAGGTTAAGGCATGGCTCGGGCTCTACGCTTGATGAAGATCCGCTGATATTTATTGATGTAGCCTTAACGACATTTATGTAAGTCTTGTAGTTCGGTATACTATCGGATGTTGTAATGATACTTGTCGATTATGTGCCACGACTAACTGATCATGGGATCGTGGTTGTATGCATAACAAGGATTCTCGGAGGATTAATCTCGGGGCCCCACAGACTTGGTATCAGAGCCATTCTGACTGTAGGAGAACCTTAGTTAGCATGGTCGTTAGACAGGAACCTTATTTTGAAAACCTCGGCTTTCGAAAACTAGTTCCTCAATAAGTTTGAAAAAGTTCTACTTCTTCTCTGACTCTAAGTAAATGCTTTTGAAAATGGTTTCCTCTACCCCTCATCCAAAGTTCAAACCTACGGATATCAAACAACTAGGACCTAGAACCAGGTAAAGACGCGGAGGACGAGATGAAGACAAGAAACTACCAGCAAACACAAGGAGACTACAAGATCGCTCTACCAGCGGAATCCTCACAGTCAGAAGACATCGGGTGCTGCACTATCAAGAAGCCTCCAAGATACGACGAAGACTTCATCTGCAAGATAGTGACTCTGACCTGAAGAGAGACGAGATCTAGGGTCAATAGTCCTAAGAATAGGATTCCCCTACATCACGAGTAGTTAACTCCTTGGTCCCTGGCGTTGACCGTGTTTGCTTGCCTAAGTGCATCATGTGTTGCTTGATGAGTGTTGCGTGTCGAGGACATTGCGATTCCCTCGCTCTGTTCGTCTTGTTTGTATGTTCTGGTTTGCTTTGACCTCTCTAAAAATGTGACTCGAGGAGCGACAACCCACCTAGTAACTCAGGAAACATCTGTGTTAGCTGTCGGTATTGAGACCCGGACTAACCTCGAGAGTATATGAGAGGAAAAGAATCGCAAGAACTAGGAGTTCGACATCGTCAAGTCAGAATGAACTCGAAGATTCCACCTCAACAGGACGGCATACCTCGTCAAACTCACCTCGCAAGACTCATTCATGGCACCACACACCCTTATTCCTCAGTCTTCTACAGCAAGATTTCCGTTGGAGCTGAAAATCGATCACCGAAGGATCCTCAATATCCACAGGAAACCACTCGATAAGTCAACCAAGACAAGAAGTGAAGACCTAGCCGCATTAACCTTTAGTGTATTAGAGCATCTGACCACCTCAGGAGACTAACTAATAAGGAAGCGTGAAAACAACGAGTCCACTACACCATCGAGCAGAAACAACGCCCAGAGTTCAAGAAAATACAACTCCGCGGCAGATAGATGCCTCCAAACCGATGGTGAACTATCAAGATAATTCGCAAACCGCTAACTTGTCCTAATCTAACTCCTTGGGCATTTGTTAGGAAATCACCCCTGCCAAGGTTGATAAAATAAGGCGTCCCTCGACGACCTCAGCTCCAAACTCCGGGAAGATACAACCTTCCGCTAACATCGGGTCAGCACTCCAAGACAGAAGATTCGCACCCCTCTAGAAGCACCTTAGTGAAGCCCTAAGGTGGAAAGACTTCATCTTCCACTCCATCTTCGAAGATTGTCTACCAGAAGATACCTCAGAAAATATCCCCGGATCCGAAGTTTTCCCGCCAAGCAACAACCGATGAATTATCCGATGAGAAACAAATTGAAAATTCTACAAAGACCCTCCACTACTTCAGTTGAAGACCCACCCGAAGGACCGCCGGACCGCTAACCCCTAGGTCCTTAATGCTTAGAAGACATAAGTCACCGATGGCTTCACCAGGCTAAGTACGAATAATAGTAGTATATAAACCCCATAGGCCATACCTTCGCGGACGTCATCGGAAGATTCCAACTCTAGGAATAGAGTGACGACGATCTTCAGGACATCAATCTACGACTCCAAGGAGGAAGGACTATGACAACTCTCCGGTCTACCCAAGTTTAATCCTAAGGGGGAAAGACTGCGTCTTTCCCAAAAAAATAGAGTAACCCTTCACTAGAAGCAAATCCAGGAGTTTCAACCGTAAGATCTTTAATTAGAATACACTACACCCCCAACGTAGAGCTGTACACTAGGCCGTAGATTTTATCCTCCGACGAGTAATCCGTGAAGTTCAGCACCGAGGTAGGCTGCCTAGTCTAAGCCCTCGATGATATAGAGTCCGGAAGGAAAAGAAGGTCATCTCTCAAAATCAATACTGGACTCTGCTCAACTCTCAGTGCATCCCCGAAGACTGAAGCCCAACTTCCTTGACAGGGTAACCATTTTCAAATACAGAGTCGGTAAGATAGCACGCTTGAAACTAGTACCGCTAACCTTGACTCAAAATCCCCTAACCCTACTCTCCTGAATCTCGGGACAAGATTCTTTTAAGGAGGAAAGATCTCTAACATCCCAATTTCACCAACCCTGATTAGTTGTCCAGAATGAAAAAATCAGGGGGAACAAAAACTTTTTCTTGTTCATTGCTGAAGTGTTTGCTTGTTGTTTGGATATGCTCATGCATATGATTGTGTATTAGATGATATACTCCTTACCTTAACACCAGTTGACAAAAGCTACTTCCCAAAACAGTCTTGGCTTAATTTCCATATTCTCAAATGTTCTGGCATTTCAAAACCTGAGCCAAGAAGCCTTTGCAAACCAACTATTTTAGTAGATTCTATTGATCAAACTATGGAGAGCTATAGAATACTAATCTCCTTATGTTTTCAAGATAGAACCTTCTACTACTCTTATCTCTAGATTTAACAAAACCTTTTTATGAAGCATTTGAATTCTACTCTTGGTAGAGATACCAAGGACCTTATCTTGTTCAAAATCCAACCCTCCAAAAATACCCATCCCTACCTCAAGCTAAGCTTGATGGTAACCTTAGTTGTAGTTAATTTGTTTGTAAGATGAGTTGCCTTGATCTGCCATATGACTTGATTTCTTATAAGTAAGATGAGCCACCCTAGGAGCTCATCACTAGGATCAAGAGGTTTCCAATTCACCGCACCCTCAGCAAGAATACAATTCTGGATCTAATCCCTAGCTACTAAGTGATCATCTAAAACCCATAACTAGAATCAATTCTGAAGTGATTCCTTCTAGAAGCTTCCATGACAATGAAGACCAATATCAAGCAAGGATACTTTATACTCAATCTACACTTCAAAATAAACCACTTGATGATGCTTTGGTACCTTGCCATCCATCAAAATCATCACCACCCACATTCCAGTCAATAACCCTTACTCTGCCAAATTTGGCCAAGTCTGGAAATTTGTTTCCAACATCACCTTTTTGAATGCCTCCCTTTCTCAACCCTTGTGCATTTTTGGAAATACATCTGAACCATCTTGTTAACCATCCTATGTTCTACCAAGGCCCACTCTTTCCCTTGGTGAGATTATACTCCAACCCATTTGTTCTTGGTGGTTTTGCAGGCAAGAAAATAATTTTTCCTGCAAATCTAGTCAGCATGCCTATTTTAGTAGAAGCTCACACCACCATCCAACCTTCTATGGACCAACTATTTGCATGGTTGTGTTCTACTCATATAGGTCTATCAAGATCTACTTCACCTGTTCCAAGTGGATCTTTGTGCTTCTAAAACCCACAAGGTTTGGAAGGCTAGTTGATAATCTGCTTTCACAGGCTTATTTTATTCGAAGTGTGAAAGCATGTATTGGTGAGCTCAAGCAGGATCAAACTCAAACCCCTACACCATTGAAATCTACATCACTTTTTCTATCCAACCATCTACCCCATGCCCCAAGGGGAGATCTGAACTCCAAGTTACAACCTTGTTTTGATGGTATGAAATTAACATCACCCTAGATCTTCAATCTAAGGTATTTCACCAAAATCAACTTGGATTCTCCGATCCCAAGGTTGAAAATGCTTAATACACCTTGTCTAAATCAACTACCTTGATCATCAAGATTTATGAATGATTCTCCATAATTATTATGGCTCCAAATCTAATAAATCTCCTTAATAGTCAAAATCTCCAAAACTCCCTCCATAAAGGAAAGTTTGGTTTTTTCCAAACACTTCCCCAAATTTTGGCTCAATTGAGATCCATATAGAACGCCCCATCCCCCACCTCAAAAATAAATATTTTTGAGATTCTTTATTATTTCCTTTTGCCCTTTTTCTTAAATGGCAGAAACAAGAAATAATCCTTTAAAAATACTTTCCCACCTCAATAAATCTCAATAAAATTACTCAAGGTGTGATATGGTATCTAGGACCATCTCACATAAAAATCCAACAAAGTCCAATGAAAGATATCAACTGAGCTCCAATACTTCATTTCTGCAGTTTTTGACTAAATGGATTTAATTGGACTTAAAGTCCTTTGAAAAATCCCAAACAATTCCTAGGTTGATGAATTGACCATATCTACCCATTCGTGCCATTTTACCATATTTACAAAGACAACATTTGAGACTTCCTTCATAATCATGTAGTTGATCAATTGTGTAGTCTAAGCAAATCCTCCACTCCAAACTCCACCAAGCCTGCCTCCAACCTAGTCCAGCAAGCTTGCACAACACACCATCTCCCCTGGTCGAGTTCCACTATAGCAATGCACTGTAGCACCCCTTCCCCTTGTCTTTTAGTGCTTGGAAGAAGGAGAGATGCACCCATTAGTCATACCTTCTCTTTACTTCTTGCAGCAGCCATCCCACCTCTACTATGCCATCAACCCACACCAGAAACCACTCCCACGCCCATAGCAACACCAGCCCTAGCTTCCCCTCCTCCCTCCCATGCCCAATGGGACAAGTCCACCATGAACCCATCTACCCCAATAAAGAGGGCCAGAGGCCACCCCGTGCCTCCCCTGCCCCTCATTTGCCCCCTCCTTCTTACCACCCAGCACCCCCCTCTCCCTCTCCACTGCCCTATGCTGCTCAGGAGAGAGAGAGAGATGAGCCTCGGGCTCCCCCTTGAAATCGAGCTAAGCCCCCTCCCCCTTGCTCCTGTATCCCTACATATCACAGTGTTGTGCTCTCCTCCTCATCCTCTATCTAATCGTGCTTATATTTCGTTCCAAGACCACCTCTACCGTCACCACGGTCCAGCTCCGGTGAGCTTGCCTCGGCCTCCATCACACGAGCTCCTTCCGGGTGCCGAAACCGCTACTGCCACCCCTCCTTTGGCCTCCTGCGTCACCCCGCGCCCGCTCGACACCTCCTCTGCATCACGCATGCATCCCGGGGCTTGCTCCGGCGAGCACCGAAGCGAGCTCCGCCGTGCGCGCTTGGACGAGAGAGATCTCGGTGTCGAAACCGCCACCGCGGCCCATCAATCTGACCGCCGGTGAGTCGCGCGTCAGCTCCTCCGCTTCCCGTCGCCTTGCCGTGCCTCTAGATGAACTCCCCACCGCTCCCACACCGCCTAGGGTTTCTGCCGCCGCCGCGCCAGCTCGCGTGGAGACAACGGCCTCAGGTTGTCCATCTCGCTTTACTCGAATGGCTGAGATATTTCGATACCCCTTCGCCGCCCTTATCCGGCTGACCGCCAGGCCCCACCTGGCGGTTTTGAATGGGATCCTCCCACGCAGCGCATCCCCTGCGTGGGCTGAATCCACCTCCCCGGCCTAGCGGCCTCTCAGACCCGGGCCACTGTAGCTTTTGTTCCTTTTTCTTTTTAGCAGATCCTTTAAATTCCAGAACTAGCTGCATAGATTTAATTCAAAATAAAAATGGAAAACCCCATATTTTGGCTAGATCCAATTTTACACCTATATTCACATGTTCTGTAAAGCATGCAGTACATCTGGTTGCCTCATTTATTCCCCATATTAATTAAATTAAATATGCCACTAGAGTGTACCATATTGTACTATGAAATTTCCTCTGTGAGCCTCACATCTCCAAATGGAATGAAATCAAGTGCCACTGATAGCTTTTGAATGTACCCATCTCTGGACCTTGGTCTCATCCCAAGGTGAATAGTAGGTTAGCTTGAGTAAAATAACAAAAACAGTTCATTTATGACTTTAGAAAATTCCCTACACCAAACCATGAGTCCAATAGACCCAAGTCCAATTATCCTGGATGTGTTACACCAAGGCCTATCTAAATCCAAGAGCTCATGATTTATTGAGCCTTGGATGTTTTTCTGTGAATTAAACTATTCTGTGCATGGTTTATTCCCCTCTAAATTCACTACAATAGTTATGCATCTCTAAAAAGAGTGAATCCAATTTCTACAGAAAGGTACTGGAAATACCTAACAAGTGTCCTTTGTTTCATATCCATAGCTACTGTAGATTTAATATGGTGAAAAGGATAAATTACCTACAGAACTGCCTCAGGGAATTTCCTACGGGCATTCTGGTAATTATTTGACTTGATTCCAACGCTTAGTGAACAAGTAGACCAAGCCCTACCTAACCATCAAAGTAAATAATTTGTGGAGCTCCAGAACCTTCCTGGTCAATTATTTCCTAAAACTTGAGTCTTATTCACTATCACTATAAATCTTTTGTAATTGATAAAATAGTGAAACCACTTTTGTTTGTTTCATTTTATCAACTCCCATCTGTTGGTATCATTTTTATACAATGGTATCATATATAAAATGTCCTTGGTCCAAAACCCCTCTTAGGTATTTTCCTAGACTATAAATCCTTCCGTGTTTCCAAGGTAAGGCCTATCTTGTAAATCCTTTCTTCCTAAGACCTTCAGACTTGTAAACCTGTTTTGTTCCTTGATTTCTGTATGTATTGGTGAGTGTATGCCTTATATTGATTGTGCCCTTTGTTCGTTTGCATGTGTGCCCCTATCAACGATAGTTGCGATTATACAAGAGAGCAGAAGAAGATGGTTTTTATGGGATCTTATGGTTTTCTAAGAAGAAGTCCAGGGACATTTATGCCATATTGCTGATCATCAGGCAAGCTACCTTCACGCTCATAAGCCTTGTCCTACTATTTTACTTATTCATGTTTTATCTTCTGTTTATTAAAAACTGCATTGTTTTACTATATGTTGATATATATATATATATATGGTAGTGGTTTGGCTCCTCCTAACCATTACACTTTTGTACTACTAAGTACAACCCACTTGGTGTCACCTACTTGTACCTAGTAGAATAGATGGTGCATATCCACCATGCCCCTTTGGAGACCACGTTTTAGCCGAAGCAAAAAACTAGCGGATGGGAAGACCCCAGAAAAAGGTTTTACCAATTTTTTTATGAGAAAACCTTGGTGAGGTGGGATCTCCCAAGAGATGTTGAGAAAGAAAAAGGTTTTTGCTTTACAAAATGCTGAAGAAAAGATGGAGGAAAAAGGTTTATGAAAACGCACCCGGTTCTTTGTAGTTTAGCTATAACAACTTACGCCGTGCAACCACATTACTCTGGTATGGGACAAGGCTGGACTTGATGTTTGTCTATTCTGGTATAAGCTTCCTTGCAACAACTACAGGGGATTGGGGATCCCTGGAGGGTGGGCCTTCTCCGATAAAGGTCCATGCGGGACATTGACCTGGAGAAGGAACAAAGGGTTAGCAGGCCTCCACGCGTTACTATGAGCCCCTCATTGAAAGCGCTCACCTGGGAGGTGGAGAAAGCGCTCCAGTTGGTCCTCGCCCGACGTCCCGGTTTTGAGGGGATTAACACTCATAGGGTAGGCACTTATATTGGAGTGGGCATCCAGTGAGTCTTGATCGGTTACTCGACCCACGATCGGTGAATATCAGGGTAGTGTACCCGGATGGTGTGGGTAAAGTGTACAACCTCTACAGAGTGTAAATCTATTCGAATAGCCGTGTCCGCGGTTAAGGACGGGTTGGACAACCTTCTGTAGAGTGGTGCTGGTTCTGATTTCAAAAATGATTTTGGAAAAGAAATGGTTTTGGAAATGTTTTGACCATGGGATGGTCGGGAAGGATACCTGCTTTGACCATGGGATGGTCAGAGAGGTATGGAAGGAGTTTGGTCGTGGGACGACCTGAAAACAGGAATAAATGGGTGACCCAGTCCTGATGTTTTCCAAAACTTTTCAAAACGGTTTCCAAAATCTTTTATAGAAGTTTTCAACAAAGATATGTAGATGCTATATCTACAAGAGAAACTATTTGAGAAAAGAACCTCTCTTGGAGCCCTCCTCCTACCACAGCCATATTGCATCCCTTCTTGTTACTATTATTCTATTAAGGTGGTTTGCGAGTACATTCCAATTACTCACTAGCATTGTCCCTGGCTATGAACTTGGTCAGATTCCAAGAAGAAGGTGGTGATGGCGACTATGCGAGCTAGGACGTTCTCCTAGTCAGTTGCCTGTAGGTTAAGGCATGGCTCGGGCTCTACGCTTGATGAAGATCCGCTGATGTTTATTGATGTAGCCTTAACGGCATTTATGTAAGTCGTGTAATTCGGTATACTCTCGGATGTTGTAATGATACTTGTCGGTTATGTGCCACGACTAACTGATCATGGGATCGTGGTTGTATGTATAACAGGGATTCTCGAAGGATTAATCAGGGGGACCCACACTTATGTGGTTTGTGAAAAGAACACACATGCAATGACTCTAGATGTGGTATGTGAGAAGAGCACACATGCAATGACACTAGTGGATCCATATGTGGTTTGTGAGAAGAACACACATCCAATGAAACTGGTGGATGCATATGTGGTTCATGAAAAGAACACACATACAATGACACTAGGTGTGGTTCACGAAAAGAACACACATCCAATGAACTCTGGTGGATCCATATGTGGTTTGTGAGAAGAACACACATCGAATGAAATTGGTGGATGCATATGTGGTTTGTGAGAAGAACACACATGCAATGACACTAGGTGTGGTTCATGAAAAGAACACACATCTAGTGAACTCTGGTGGATCCATATGTGGTTTGTGAGAAGAACACACATGCAATGACTCTAGCTGTGGTTTTGTGAAAAGAACACACATGCAATCACATTGGTGGATCCATATGTGGTTTGTGAGAAGAATAGACATCTAGTGACACTGGTGGATCCATATGTGGTTCATCAAAAGAACACGCATGCAATGACAGTGGGTGTGGTTCATGAAAAGAACACACATCCAATGACACTGGTGGATCCTTATGTGGTTTGTGAATAGAACACACATGCAATGACTCTAGATGTGGTTTGTGAGAAGAACACACATGCAATGACACTGGTGGACCATGTGTGGTTTGTCAGAAGAACACACATCCAATGACACTTGTGGATCCATATATGGTTTTTGAGAATAACACACATGCAATGGCACTAGGTGTGGTTCATGAAAATAACACACATCCAATGAACTCTAGTGGATCCATATGGGTTTGTGAGAAGAACACACATCCAATGACTCTAGATGTGGTTGGTGAAAAGAACACACATGCAATGACACTGGTGGATTCATATGTGGTTTGTGAGAAGAACACACATTTAATGACACTAGTGGATCCATATGTGGTTTGTGAAAAGTACACACATGCAATTACACTTGGTGTCGTTGATGAAAAGAACACACATCCAATGACACTGGTGGATCCTTTTGTGGTTTGTGAAAAGAACACACATGCAATGACTATAGATGTGGTTTGTGAGAAGAACACACATGCAATGACACTGGTGGATCCATATGTGGTCTATGAGAAGAACACACATCCAATGACAATGGTGGATCCATATGTGGTTTGTGAGAAGAACACACGTGCAATGGCACTGGGTGTGGTTCATGAAAAGAACACACATCCAATGAACTCTGGTGGATCTGATGAGGACATCCCTACAATTACACCTAATGAAAGATACTCCAACTGTTGCAAGGAAGGATCGGTCCAATGAGATTAGAATTGGACCCATTACAAGAGCTCGTGCTAAGCTACTCAAACAACAGGTGAATTTGCTCCTAAACGAATTTGGTACTTTAGTTGGTGAGAATTTAATACTTCCTAAGTCTATGCATTTGTGTATGATAAGGTTTGTTGGAGAAACAAGCATGGTGCGAGGAGGAGAAGGGCTACAAGAGGAGCCCAGCATGATGATCGCCAAAGGATGCGCGAGGGAGAAGCAGGAGGAAGGCGCAAGAGAAGATCATCAAGATGAAGGCCAAAGGAGCTGCCACAACCGGAGTGTCCGACCGGATTCACCCGGACTGTCCGGTCTGGCCAAGAGGCGAACTGGTGTGGACATTCTGTGTGCCAGTTCGGACTCGGCCCGGAAACCTCAAAGTTTCCGGCTAGACCGGACTATCCAGTACACTTCACCCGAAGTGGCCGGCCTGACCGGACGGTCCGTCTGATTACCACCAGACTGTCCAGCCGCTGACCAAATCTGGTCCGAGTCAGTTTGTATCAGTTTAAGTCGGTCACGTTTGGTTTCGGTTTCTGGCTGCCCCAGCCGCCCTTATAAGCCTTGGGACGACCCCTAGTTAGGGTTTAGACCATGTTTAAACTATTTTGGAGTTGTTTCTTTCAAAGAACCTCTGGAATTACCCTGTGATCGAATTATACTAATTCAGTGCGATATGTTGTTCCACTGCGAATTAGTAGATTACAACCTACTGTTCGTGGTCGATGGCTATGTGCGCAAGAGCGTTCTGTTGTGAATATCCCATAGGGTTCGAGTTATTGCATTGGAATCAGGGTTCGAGCAGGAGAGTTCATAGCTACAGGCTATTTATCTATCCACCATTATAATCATCGACAAGTGCTTGCTGAGAAGATTGGGACACCCCATATCAGGATCAATATGTGGTTTGTGAGAAGAACACACATGCAATGACACTGGGTGTGGTTCATGAAAAGAACACACATCAAATGAACTCTGGTGAATCCATATGTGGTTTGTGAGAAGAACACACATGCAATGACTCTAGCTATGGTTTGTGAAAAGAACACACATGCAATCACACTGGTGGATCCATATGTGGTTTGTGAGAAGAACACACATCCAATGACACTGGTGGATCCATGTGTGGTTTGTGAAAAAACACATGTGCAATGACTAGCTATGGTTAATGAAAAGAAAACACATGCAATGACACTAGTGGATCCATATGTGGTTTGTAAAAACAACAGACATGCAATGAAGTCTAGTGCATCCATGCGTGGTTTGTGAGAAGAACACACATGCAATGACACTGGTTGTGGTCCTTGAAAAGAATACACATCCAATGACACTAGTGGATTCTTATGTGGTTTGTGAAAAGAACACACATGTAATATCTCTAGATGTGGTTTGTGAGAAGAACACACATGCAATGACACCAGTGGATCCATATGTGGTTTGTGAGAAGAACACACATCCAATGACACTGGGGGATCCATATGTGGTTCATGAAAAGAACACACATGCAATGACACTGGGTGTGGTTCATGAAAAGAACACACATCCAATGACACGGGTGGATCCTTATGTGGTTCGTGAAAAGAACACACATGCAATGACTCTAGATATGGTTTGTGAGAAGAATACACATGCAATGACACTGGTTGATCCATATGTGGTTTGTGAGAAGAACACACATCCAATGACACTGGTGGATCCATATGGGGTTTGTGAGAAGAACACACATGCAATGGCACTAGGTGTGGTTCATGAAAAGAACACACATCTAATGAACTATGGCGGATCCATATGTGCTTTGTGAGAAGAACACACATCCAATGACACTGGTGGATCCATATGTGGTTTGTGAGAAGAACACACATGCAATAACACTAGGTGTGGTTCATGAAAAGAAGACACATCCAATGAACTCTGGTGGATCCATATGTGGTTTGTGAGAAGAACACACATGCAATGACTCGAGCTGTGGTTTGTGAAAAGAACACACATGCAATAACACTGGTGGATCCATCTGTGGTTTGTGATAAGAACACACATCCAATGACACTAGTGGATCCATGTGTGGTTTGTGAGAAGAACACACATGCAATGACTCTAGCTGTTGTTTGTGAAAATAACACACATGCAATCACACTGGTTGATCCATATGTGGTTTCTGAGAAGAACACACATACACTGGCACTGGGTGTGGTTCATGAAAATAACACACATCCAATGAACTCTTGTGGATCCATATGTGGTTTGTGAGAAAAAACACATCCAATGACACTGGGGATCCATATGTGGTTTGTGAGAAGAATACACATGCAATGACACTAGGTTGTGTTCATGAAAAGAACACACATCCAATAAACTCTTGTGGATCCATATGTGGTATGTGAGAAGAACACACATGCAATGACTCTAGATGTGGTTTGTGAAAAGAACACACATGCAATCACACTGGTGGATCCATATGTGGTTTGTGAGAAGAACACACATACAATGACACTAGTGGATCCATATGTGGTTCATGAAAACAACACACATGCAATGACACTGGGTGTGGTTCATGAAAAGAACACACATCCAATGACACTGGTAGATCCTTATATGGTTTGTGAAAAGAACACACATGCAATGACTCTATATGTGGTTTGTGAGAAGAACACACATGCAATGACACTGGTGGATCCATATGTGGTTTGTGAGAAGAACACACATCCAATGAAACTGGTGGATCCATATGTGGTTTGTGAGTAGAACACACATGCAATCGCACTAGGTGTGGTTCATGAAAAGAACACACATCCAATGACCTCTAGTGGATGCATATGTGGTTTGTGAGAAGAACACACATCCAATGACATTGGTGGATCCATATGTGGTTTAAGAACACATATGCAATGACACTAGGTGTGGTTCATGAAAAGAACACACATCTAATGAACTCTGGTGGATCCATATGTGGTTTGTGCAAATAACACACATGCAATGAATATAGATGTGGTTTGTGAGAAGAACACAGATGCAATGACACTAGTGGATCCATATGTGGTTTGTGAGAAGAACACACATCCAATGACACTGGTGGATCCATATGTGGTTTGTGAGAAGAACACACATGCAAAATACACATGCAATGAAACTGGTGGATCCATATGTGGTATGTGGAAAGAACAGATATGCAATGACACTAGTTGTGGTTAAGGAGAAGAATAGACCTGCAATGACTCTGATGGATCCATATGTGGTTTGTGAAAAGAACACACATGTGATACATCCAAAATGTATCTATTTTCCCGAACACTTTTGCTATTGTATCTCCTCTAAACTTGTGTCATTTGGATGCAACTAACACAGACTGGCGCTGTTTTCAGCAGAATTGCCCTGGTGTCTACTTTTTGTGCAGAAAATCAACTATGAGGAAAAATTCTAAAAAATATGCCGAAAATCCTATTTCACCAGAAGACTCCCGGAGCCAGAATACGAGACGGAGTGGGGCTGGGCCTACGCCACACCACCTGGCCGCGCGGGCAAGCCCTGGCCGCGCCAGGGGGTGGTCTGGCCACCCCAGACTCCCCCTCGGTCTCCCTCTTCGCCTATAAGTTGCCTTATGACCTAAAAACTCCGGGGGGTTTGACTTTTTTCCAGAAGGAGTTCCGCTCCGCCGCCACCACCAGATTCTACGAAACAGCACCAGAAACTCCGTTCTGGCACCCTGCAAGGATGGGCAATTGGAGGAGATCATCGCCAGCATCATCACCATCGCTTCTCCATCGACCATCCATGTTTCCCCCATCTATGAGTGAGTAATCCCCCGCAGTAGGCTATGGGGATGGTAGGGATTGGATGAGATCGTTCAAGTAATGGCATCAGATTGTTAGGGCATGGTGCCTAGTATCTTCTATTAGTGCTTTATGACTTTCTTGCGACTTGTTATGCTTAATGCTTGTCACTAGGGCCCGAGTGCCATGATTTCAGATATGAACATGTTATTGATTCATTATGATAGTATTGTTTTTGGTCTTATCTGCAAGTTGTATACACACGTTGTTGTCCAGAACGAATGGCCCCAAAGTGACAGAAATCGGGATAACCGGAGGGAATGGCTTTGATGTGAGGATCACATGTGTTCACGGAGTGTTAATGCTTTGCTCCGGTGCTCTATTAAAAGGAGCACCTTAATTGCTAGTAGTTCCCTTGAGGCCCCGCTACAAACGGGCTGGCAGGACAAAAGATGTTGTGCAAGTTCTCATTGCGAGCACGTATGACTATATATGGAACACATGCCTAGGATTATCTAATACTTGGATGCTTTATCTTATTTATCTACAATTGACCTATGTTCTGATTGCTATGTGAATTGTCTTGTCCATGCAACGCCCGTCCATCCATCCCTATGCCTAGCGCACTCGAATCCTACTGTTTCTCGCTATTGTTACTGATGTCTTTACTTTACTACTGCTTCTACTTTCCTATTCCTACTACAAAACTATTTCTACTGATAAACTGCTGTGAGCAAGATTGTTTCCAGGTGCAGCTGAATTGACAACTCAGTTGTTAAGGCTTATAAATATTATTTGGCTCCCCTTGTGTCGAATCAATAAATTGGGTTTCACTTCCCTTGAAAATACTGCGATACACCCCCTATACTTGTGGGTCATCAAGACTATTTTCTGGCACCATTGCCGGGGAGCATAGCATTATTTATTATGTTCACTTGGATTCTCTATTGTTCACTGCTATCCATCCATCATGGGTAAATCTCGTGATGGCAAGGTTCTTATTTTACCATCCACTACAAGAAGAGGTACGGTTCTGAACACCTCTATTGCTCTTGATTCACCATCTGTTATGAGTAAGCTCGTTACACCACCACATACACATGCTACACACACTGCTACTACTGCTGAATCTGAAACTTCTATTGCTTATGATGCTGCTTCTACTGTGCTTGATAAGAGTGGTTCATTAGGTCCTTTCCTAGATGCTACGATTGCTAGAAATATAGCTGGAAATGCTGAAACTCCTAATGAAGACACTACTACATCTGTTAGTTCACCTGAGTCTAGTGAGAGTTATGACATTGAAGATGGTTATGTTGAGATGACTGATGAATTTATTAAAGAATGTAAAAACACCCATGATAGGAGTGCTGCCAAGAGTCTCCTTGAGAGGCGTACTATTAGACCCAAATTGTCTCATGTTGCTAAGTTTGCTGCTTCTCCCATAAACATTATAGATGAAGATTATGATTTCTCTCTCAATCTATCTTACATAGATATTGTCGAGAAAGAACCTTTTTGTGGGACTAGGAATGAAAGTGCGGTAGCACATATGAATGAATTTTCTACCATGAGTAGCTTATTTTCTAATGATATTAAGATGCGTACTTACTTTGCTGCTAAGAGTTTCCCCTTTTCACTCAAAGGAGAAGCTAAAACTTGGTTTAGTAATTTACCTCCTGGATCTATTGATAGCCCTGATTGCTTGATTAGTACTTTCCTATAGAAATATTTTCCTCCTAGTGCTAGACATGCTATTTTGCAGGAACTTTTTGATTCTAAACAGGGAGAAAAAGAGGTATTACCCGAATCTTGGGCAAGGTTTTGTTCTTTGATTCATGCACAAGCTGGAAGTCCATTACCTAAGAATGAGCTTCTTGATATATTTTATAATGGACTAACCGAAGAATCTAGGACATACCTAGATAGTTGTGCTGATTGTGTTTTCAGGAATAGGACTCCAAAGGAAGCTGGGGAATTAATGGCTAAAATAAGTAAGAACTATGAATATTGGACTCCTCCTAAACAAGCTATACCTGAAGTAATTGTACCTGAACCTGCTATTCCGGTGCCTATTCCAACATCAAAGAAGAGGGGAGTTATTGAATTAAATATTGAAGTGATGAAGGAAGCTAAGAAATGTCTTAAGGAGAAGGGAATTGAAGCTGCAGATGTCAAGAATTTACCTCCTATTGAAGAATTTTGTAAGCCTATTCCCTACTCATCCACTATCGAGGTACACTCTCTCCAACACTTTGATGAAGGTGATATCCCTTACTCTAAACCTCCTAATCAATGCTTAGAAGAATTCAATATCTTTATTGTTAAGCAAGATAATATTAATAAAAGGGTGCAAAATCATCTAATGGAAAACACTAGAGCTATTGTTGAGTTGAAAGATGTTGTGGAAAGAACCTCTAATGATGTTAAAATGATTGTTAAACACTTTCAAATGGTTCAAACTCAAATAGATCAACTCGTTAAAGTGCAAAAATACTTGCTAGTTAATGCTGCTAAAGAAAAACATGCTTATGAAATTAGAACTAGAAGTGGTGCTGCTTCCCAGGATCCTCTATATCCTGAGGGGCATCACAAAAGAATTGAGCACGATTCTCAACAAGCTGAAAATAGTGGCTCTACTCGTAAGAAAAGGAAAAAGAAAGATAAAACTATTGTAGAACCCTCTCAACGTGCTATAGATCCTAATAGTATATCTATCTCTGATGCTGAAACTGAAAGTGGCAATGAAGAAAATGAAGTTCCTAATGAAGAAAAAGTTGAAGAAGAACCTAAAAAGCACACTAAGAATTCTAAATACACTAAAGAAGATTTCGTTGCTAAGAAACATGGTAGTGAAAGAGAGCCTTGGGTCCAAAAACCTATGCCTTTCCCTGATAAGAAACACAAGTCAAAGGAAGATGAACACTATAATAAGTTTTGTGAGTGGATGAAACCTTTATTCCTACAAATTACTTTGACTGATGCTATTAAATTGCCTCCTTACTCAAAGTATATGAAGGATATTGTTTCGAATAAAAGGAAGATCCCTAATGAAGAAATTTCTACTTTGCTTGCTAATTATTCCTTTAATGGTAAGGTTCCTAAGAAACTTGGAGACCCAGGGATTCCAACTATCCCTTGCTCTATTAAGAACAGTTATGTTAGAACTGCTTTATGTGATTTGGGAGATGGAGTTAGTGTTATGCCTTTCTCTCTCTATGAGAGGCTTCAACTAGAAAAAATAATACCAACTGATGTATCTTTGCAAATGGCAGATAAATCTACCACTATTCCTGTGGGTATATGTGAGGATGTACCTGTTCAAGTGGCTCATAATTTCTTGATATTAACTGATTTTGTTGTGCTTGAAATGCCTGAAGATGATAATATGTCTATTATTCTTGGGAGACCTTTTCTTAATACTGCAGGAGCTGTTATTAATTGTAATCAAGGAAAGGTGACTTTCAATGTTAATGACAAAGAACATACTATCTATTTCCCCAAGAAGATTGAAAGGACTTATGGTTTGAATTCAATTGAACATGTTGAGGGGATTCAAGTTGGAGAAATATATTGTCCCATACCAAGAGAAAAATTTGAAACTATTATGATTGGGACCATTGCTATCAAGGTTGAGGTAACATAAGCATTAGTGGAATACAAAGTTTTATCTCATATGGAATTGTTCTGGTACAAGACCTGATCAACCTTGTTAACAAAAGGATTTCATTGAACAAAACAATGTTTTCACTCTTATTATCTCCGTTTACTTCTATTGCCATCCATTTTTGCTTTTGTTTTCATTTAGTTTTCTTTGTTGTTAGTTGCTTGCATGTTAGAGTGTCTTAGAACTTCTGGAGTCCTAGCTTTGTTTTGTCCTTGCATCTTTTTCCAAAAACATTGTCTGTCAGAAAATCATTCTTCTATGCCGGAAAATTGCCCAAAAATAAAGTGTCTCGAAAAATTCTAGAAAATTCATATTAAACTTTTACGTAAAAAAAGGGGCAGAGGAGTGCCTGGGAGGTACCAGGGGGACCCACTAGGCAGGCACACCACCTGGTGGCACGACCTGCCCTGGGTGGCGCCATGCCCTGGTGTGGGCCACCCTTGGCCCCCACTAACTCTCTCACCTGCCACTTTCTTCTCTCTCCCGAGTAAGCTCTAGTTCATTGCTCAAAATCGCGTTCTTGCTGTGCTTGCTCTCGATTTTTTCGATCTCCTTGCTCAGCCCATATTTCTTGCTGAAATTTGGAGCATTTGTTCCCTGGTATGTGACTCCTCTCCTTGTCCAAGTAGATTTGTGTTTGGTAGATTATATTTTGAGTATTTTGCTGCTATAGGTGACAAGTTATGAGAGATTGTAAGATTGTGTGATGCTTAGAGATATAGTTTTGGTGCATGTTTAGGCCTCTTACAAGTCCCTACGAGTAGATTCCTTCATTATATTCACTTTGCAATCACTTGTTTGATAGGTGTTTAAATTTCAGAATAGAAGATGAGTGAGCATCACCTAAACCAACATGAACTATGGGTGCTTGATACATTGCAAATGTATCTATAATTTTTGATGTTCCATGCTTGGTTTTATCTACTTTCTTATGTTTTGTCCACACTTTGGAGTACTTTTCATATGATTTCTTGGACTAACCTATTAACCAGAGCCACAGTGCCAGTTGCCTGTTTTCTGCTGTTTTTGGTTCCAGGAGGTCAGAAAATGAATATTCTCGGAATTGGATGGGACAAAAGCTAAAGTTGATATTTTACCGCAAGACTCACGGAGCCAGAAGTCGAGACAGAGAGGGTCCACAGGGCAGCCACACCACCCCTAGGCGCGGGCAGCCCTAGGCCGCGCCAGGGCATGGTGTGGGCCCCTGGCCGGCCACCGACCTTGCCTCCTTCGCCTATAAAGTCCTCCCGATGCGAAAACCCTAAATAGTCAATCAGAAATACATGAAAAGTTCCGCTGCGCCGCCGCCACCGAAGGGGAGATTCGGGGGACAGAAAATCTCTGTTCCGGCATGTAACATCCCAAAATTTCATCTAAAATCATCATTATTGCACTCATATCATCATGGCATGTTTTTGCATTGCATTTAGAATGTCCTCCAAAAATTTGGTGCAATTTGGGCCATGGATAGAAAGTTAAGAATTGTTTTGAAAATGGAACCAAAGAAAATGCTATATTACCTATTAAGTCCAAGTAAGTACTTGGATTAAAATAGTAGGTAAATATGTTTTATAATACCCTAAAAACCTAGTTTGGGTTTTTAAAAAATTTCACAAATTGGTTTGAATCAATTTGAATCATTAAATCAAAAGTTTTGGAGAAAACTGAATTAGAAAAAGAAAAGGAGGGAAAATTTCAAACAGCAGCAGCAGCATTTGGCCCAATCTGACCCATTAAGCCCACCCGGACCACTCCCTCTCCCCTTCTCTGTCTTTTCCCACCCCCCCCCCCCCGTCTCTACCCCTCCCGCTGACAAGTAGACCCCACGCCCAGGTCACCTCGTCGTCTTCACTGTCGATGATGGACCTCTCCCCTTCGGCCGTTTCGAATCGATTCGATTCTGTCAGTTTCTCGCGATCAATTTCCCCGGTGATTACCCCTACTAAACCCCCTCTCCCTCCTCATCATTTTCCCCACAGACACCACCCGGGAGAGCACCCAGGCTCCCCAAATTCCGAGCTCGAACCGCCGCTGTCCGACGGACTCCGGCGACGATTCCGGTGAACCCAGGCCGCTCGGTACCCTCCTCTCTGTCCTGTATGGTTTGCCGTGTCCTGGCACACCTACTAACCCAGCCGCGTGCCTCCTCTAGCTCCAGGTTGACGACACGGACGATTTCGGTGAACTCCCTCTGCCGCCACCGTCAGTCGCCTTCTCCGGTAAAGGTAGGTTTCCCGCCGCCCCTTTTTGGTCTTTACTAGGTCATGCAGACGTTTGCGCACCACGCTGACCTCTTTGCATCAGTGTCAACGTCATCGGGTGCATAACGTGACAAATTATTGAACTCCTCGATGTATTCAGAAATACTGCGGTGGCGTTGCTTGAGGTTATGGAACTCCTTTTTCTTCAATCCCATTATTCCAGCAGAGATGTGAGTGGTGCGAAACCCATCTTCAAACATTGCCCAAGTCACTTCCTCAATAGGGTGGGTAATTTGAAAATTATCCCACCAAGCAGCTGCATGACCTTCCAACAAGTGTGCTGCAAATCTGACCTTTTCTGCATCCGTGCATCCAACCGTGACTAGGTCCTTATTCACAGAGCGTAACCAATCATTTGCTACCATGGGGTCTGAGGTACCTGAGAACTTGGCAGGTCTCAGCCTTAGAAATCTGGTTAGCACATCCAAAGGTGGTGGATTGTTCTGGTAGTTATTGTTATTATTGTTGTTCTGGTTCTGGTTCGCCATGAATTGAGTCATCATTTGCATCAATTGGGTCTGTGCAGCCATCATCTGCTGCATTCCATTGTCATTGTCATTGTTATCCTCATTGTTGCGTCGGGGAGGCATCTGTGGGTTCAGTAAGGGTAAGTAATGATAGATAACCCAAATAAAACAACAATTCAGACAAACAAGCACATGCAAGTTCCAACATCAGAACAATAACAGAGTCTGCAAAGATAACATACTAGCATAGTCACCCACAAGTCGGTATGACCTATGCACTCAATAATAATAGAGCGATAGGTAGATGGAACAGTATCACTACTCCTCCATGTCGACTTCCTCCTCCACTAGAGCAAGTCCTGCTGATGCGAATCCTGCCTTGTATTCCTCCAAGCTGGTAGTCAGAGCATCGATCTTCGTCTATAACTCTCTCTCTTCTATGTGCGTAGCCTCTCTACCACCTCGTGATCCGCTTCCAGCTCAATGTTCTCTAGCTCTAACTTGGTCTCCAAGTCTCTAATCTTCTTGTTCTTCTCCTGAACTCTCTTCTCTTGGTTCTTGAATTTCTTATCTTGGTCTTCAAACTTCTTCTCCATTTCCTTGATTCGATTTTCCTGTTCCTGGAAGTCCTTGTCCTTCTCCTTGAGTTGGACTCGTAGTTCATCGTTGCTAAGCATCACGTTAGTCCTATCATTATCAAGGTGTCTAATAAGGCTCTCTAAGTCCTGAAGGTAGTGACGCACGGGCTTGATAGACTCCTTAGTGGCCTTGTCCAACACAATAGGCTCTCCATCCTCGTCGCGCCTCCCAAAGAAGTGGAAGTAGTGGCTCTTGATCTCAGAAGAATGACGTCCACATAGGCGTCCCAACAGCTCCTGCATAGCGACGTCGAGGCCCCTCTCCATGTCATCATGGAGAACCTTGAAGGAAATCTCCCCAGTTTGGGGCTCTGTCTCACGTCCTGGCTGGGTAACTCTGAATCCCCATAAGTCCTTCCTCTGAAACTTCCTCAACTGAAGTCCCTGAATAGTGGGGATCGGAAGAGCGAGCACTTGGACTAGCTCCAAGATACGAGTCCCAAAGCGAGTCCCCTTGAAATCCTCGGCCATGCTATAGACAAAATTCAGCATCTTTTGCATAGTATGGAGAAAATTAGTAACACAATAGAGAAAGAAAATACAAGTCACAAAATAAAAGAGAGTTCAACCAACAAAACATTCCAAGTAGCAATACATTAATTCAACTTAAGCACTCAAGGTTCCAGACATAACTTTATTTTGCCATACCACATAGGTTGGTATGGTCGAGATACTAACGTGACAAAACGCCAGGGGTGGTGGTCCAACTAATATCTCACTCCTTCTTAACCAAGGTGGCAATCAGGGCATCCTTGGCAGAAATCTGCTTGTCTTGGTCACATAGCTCCAAGGCTAGGCCTATGATATCCTTACTTAGGCGTTTCACAGTGGCCTTTGAGTCTTGGGCAAGACGCTTCTCCTCCTTGAGATCCTCCTGAGTATTGAGCATTCTATACTTGTGTCTCTCCCCAAGTTCCTCAATAGCTCTCCATGCAGCATTCCTTGTAGAGTTAAAGAATGACGGGTGCATTTCAAAGTTGGTGAACATGCAAAATCCCGTACTCTTGGGATCGTCCTCCTTGTTCTTGTGCAAGTGGAGTTGCACCCACCAATACTCTTGTCCTTCATCTATCATAGGAAATCCCTTGTACACGGCTTCACCATTCACCCCCAAGCCGAGCATGAGGTTCTTGAGCACATTGGGAAATTCTGTCTCGCACTCCAAGGTCATAGTCATCACTGGTCCCTTCTTGACAGATTCATTGATGGTGGACATCTACAAAAATAGATGAGAGGGATAATTAGGGAAAGCTTTACGAGATGAAAAGACAAGTGTAAGGTTGAAATTTAGAGTTATTTTTCCTAAGGGTTTTCCTTAGTCTAATCCTTTCTAGGGTCACGAACCTATAGGCAACACAGTGCTCTGATACCATCTGTAAGATCTCACCATGATAAGGTAAGATCCCTGTGATTGCAGTGCTAGTCCCTAGATCGAAATGCTAGCACCCACAGTTTAAGATGAAGTACACAGAAACAAAGGTCATTATTACATCGCACATCCAGGAGTATAATAGTTCTTACAACTCACTTAGCCCAAGGCTAAGACACAAGTTCACATAACATATAATAATAATAGAGTCCTTAGTCTTCATGTGCCACAGGCAAGCATGTCGAGTGTAGACTCGCAACCCTACTCATCATCAGAGTATCCTGCAACATAATAAGTTACAGCCACAAGGGTCAATACATTTGGAATTGTATTGGCAAGTGATACCATAAATACTTAGTATAATCCAACAACTACATGAATATATGGCTAAGTGGGGTTATGGTTGGTTTTGCTAAAATTAGTTTAACTTATAGTTTTTGAAGAAGTTTTTCATTCCAGCTTGAAGGTACCAATGACAGACATCACTGAACCTCTACCCATGTTCACCCACAAGTTTTAACTTAGAGAATTTTGAATGAGGAGATTATTGAACTGCTTCACTGTCCTGAGGCTCAGATATGTCCATAACCGGGGACACGGCTAAGTACTTAGTTTTACCCTCTCGAGAGGTGGTGCACTTTCCCCACAAGACTCGACATGCATCGAGACGAGACTTTTCAGAAGAAATCCCTCAGACCACCACGGACGCGTTCCATCCTATCATCACTACCACCCTCTGTCCGTCTGGCTGAGTTCTCGCAACTTAGTCGGTCAAGGCAGAGCCCATATGCCATGTGGCTGCACTGGAAGCTTTATGACAAGAATGTCTCCAATCTCTTTGTTCCTGGGTGTCCATCCACAAGTGTGATACACCAGCTGACCATAGACATGGTCCCTGAGTAACCACTCAACATAATCCAAGCAAGCCCATTCCACCCAGGTGTTTCATTAACATTAGTTGTTTTCTTAGTTAAACAAAATAATATCTTTCCATGCTATCTTATGTGTATAATCCACCCACGAATTCTAATAGCATAGCTAAGCATTCTAGCATACAAAGTCTTTATCTAAGGAATACTACCAAGATATACACTATAGGGTAACATAGCATAGTATGGTAACATATGAATAATTCTATCATGCTAAGATCTACCAAAATATCACTAGTGCAATAGTGAAAATAATAGGACATGAGATGAAATATCACTTGCCTTGGTAGCTAGGGGAATAGGTACAATCCTCACAGCAACAAACTTCACAATCCACACAATCTACACAACATACATACAACAATAATAATTCAATCAATAAAACATTACAAAAATATGAATGCATGCAACATGCAAAGATATGATCACAACTCCATAATTTACAGAGTCTACAGTACCAAGGATAGAATACCTCATCTAAATGCATAAGAAATACCCCAAAATAATTTATAGAACCATTTTTGTGAGCAAAATACTCCTAAAAAGGTTCTGCCTATAATTCCAAGTTTACAAAGGCAAAAGTGTGAAACAAGGCCTCCATAATAAAGGTCTTATTTTTCTGAATCCATAGACACCAAATTTGTATTTTTATGATTTGTGGATCTAAAGTTATGGATTTTCTAAGTTTAATACTAAATCTGTCTATTTTCTAATTAAACAGAAATAGTCTGGCGACGTGGCGCTTTCTTATTGGCTGATACCGGTTCGGCCGGATCGACCGCTGTGGGTCATCAGATTTAAGTGACGTTGGACGGATCAGATCAGCCGTACCCTTTCGTTTAAGTGATCTAATCTTAACCGCTAGGATCTGATCGAACGACTGCTAAGCATCTCGCTAGAGACTGGCGGTGCTAACGACGGCGCGCGGTGGAGGAGCATCGGCCGATGGGGTTCTGGCGATTCAACGAGGGCTGGGAGACCGTGGACACGTACCAGTGGTTGAGGGGGTCGTGGCGATCTCGATGGAGGTCACTGCGGTGCGGGGGGTGCTCGGGCTTGGCCTGGATCCTTCGCCGGAGTTGCACAGACGGTGGAGTTCACGGCTCGGTGTTGGAGACCGTGACCTGGGGCTCAAACCAACCGGCAAAGAGGTCACCGAGGTGCGCCAACGTCTGCACGACCTAGTAAAGACCAAAAAGGGGCAGCGGGAAACCTACCTTTACCGGAGAAGGCGACTGACGGTGGCTGCAGAGGGAGTTCGCCGGAATCGTCCGTGTCGTCGACCTGGAGCAAGAGGAGGCACGCGGCTGGGTTAGTAGGTGCGCCAGGACACGGCAAACCATACAGGACAGAGAGGAGGGCGTCGGGCGGCCTGGGTTCACCGGAATCATCGCCGGAGTCCGACGGACAGCGGCGGTTCGAGCTCGGAATTTGGGGAGCCTGGGGGCTCTCCGGGGTGGTGTCTGTGGGGAAAATGATGAGGAGGGAGAGGGGGTTTAGTAGGGGTAATCGTCGGGGCAATTGATCGCGAGAAACTGATGGAATCGAATCGATTCGAAACAGCCGAAGGGGAGAGGTCCATCATCGGCAGTGAAGACGACGAGGTGACGTGGGTGTGGGGTCTACCTGTCAGCGGGAGGGGTAGAGACGGGAGGGTGGGAAAAGACAGAGAAGGGGAGAGGGAGTGGTCCGGGTGGGTTTAATGGGCCAGATGCTGCTGCTGCTGTTTGAAATTTTCCCTCCTTTTCTTTTTCTAATTCAGTTTTCTCCAAAACTTTTGATTTAATGATTCAAATTGATTCAAACCAATTTGTGAAAATTTGTAAAAACCACTGCCCAGGACATCAGAAACCGGCAGGATTATTACAACCACTGCCAATACCTGATTGGAAATGGGATAAAATTGGTATGGATTTTATCACCAGACTGCCCAGGACCAAATCTGGATACGATTCCATATGGGTTATCATTGATCGCTTGACAAAAGTGGCCCATTTCATACTAGTGAAGACCACTTATACAAGTGCAAAACTAGCCAAGATTTACATTAATAGAATTGTATGTTTGCATGGGGTACCTAAAAGTATCGTGTCCGACAGAGGAACTCAGTTTACTTCGCACTTTTGGCGACAACTTCACGAGTCATTGGGAACTCGACTAGAGTTCAGCACTGCATTTCATCCACAAACTGATGGACAGACAGAAAGGACCAATCAAATATTAGAGGATATGCTAAGAGCATGTGCGTTAGATTATGGATCCAGTTGGGATGAATGTCTACCGTACGCAGAGTTTTCTTACAATAACAGCTATCAATCAAGCATAGAAATGGCTCCATTTGAATTTCTTTATGGAAGGAAGTGTACTACACCATTGTTATGGAATGGACTAGGAGAAAGAAATTTGTTCGGGCCAGACCTAATCAGAGAGGCCGAAGAGAAAGTCAAGATGGTGAGAGATAAGCTAAAGGTAGCTCAATCTCGGGAGAAGAGCTATGCTGATCCAAAACGTAGAGAGGTCACCTATGAGGTGGGTGATAGAGCTTATCTCAGGGTATCACCACTTCGTGGTGTAAAGAGATTTGGAATCAAAGGAAAACTAGCACCACACTATGTAGGACCTTTCAAAATTTTGAGCCGCAAAGGAGAAGTAGCATATGAGATAGAATTACCAGAATCTTTGTCAGCAGTTCACAATGTATTCCATGTCAGTCAGCTGAAAAAGTGTCACCCAGAGATGGAAGAAACTTCGTTGAAAGACACTATACCATTGGAGGAAGTTCAGCTAGATAATGATCTCACTTATGAAGAGAAACCTATTAAGATTCTGGAGACTGCAGAAAGAATTACCCGTACCAAGACCATCAAATTCTGCAAAGTGCAGTGGAACCATCACACTGAATCAGAAGCAACCTGGGAGCGAGAGGATGAACTTCGGAGATATCACCCTCACCTATTTGCTAGCCAACCCGAATCTCGAGGGAGAGATTCATCTTAAGGGGGTTAGATTTGTAACATCCCAAAATTTCATCTGAAATCATCATTATTGCACTCATATCATCATGGCATGTTTTTGCATTGCATTTAGAATGTCCTCCAAAAATTTGGTGCAATTTGGGCCATGGATAGAAAGTTATGAATTGTTTTGAAAATGGAACCAAAGAAAATGCTATATTACCTATTAAGTCCAACTAAGTACTTGGATTAAAATAGTAGGTAAATATGTTTTATAATACCCTAAAAACCTAGTTTGGGTTTTTACAAATTTTCACAAATTGGTTTGAATCAATTTGAATCACTAAATCAAAAGTTTTGGAGAAAACTGAATTAGAAAAAGAAAAGGAGAGAAAATTTCAAACAGCAGCAGCAGCATCTGGCCCAATCTGGCCCATTAAGCCCACCCAGACCACTCCCTCTCCCCTTCTCTGTCTTTTCCCACCCCCCTGTCTCTACCCCTCCCGCTGACAGGTAGACCCCACGCCCACGTTACCTCGTCGTCTTCACTGCCGATGATGGACCTCTCCCCTTCGGCCGTTTCGAATCGATTCGATTCCGTCAGTTTCTCGTGATCAATTGCCCTGGCGATTACCCCTACTAAACCCCCTCTCCCTCCTCATCATTTTCCCCACAGAAACCACCCCGGAGAGCCCCCAGGCTCCCCAAATTCCGAGCTCGAAACGCCGCTGTCCGAAGGACTCCGGCGACGATTCCGGTGAACCCAGGCCGCCCGGCGCCCTCCTCTTTGTCCTGTATGGTTTTCCGTGTCCTGGCGCACGTACTAACCTAGCCGCGTGCCTCCTCTTGCTCCAGGTCGACGACACGGACGATTCCGGCGAACTCCCTCTACCGCCACCGTCAGTCGCCTTCTTCGGTAAAGGTAGGTTTCCCGCCGCCCCTTTTTGGTCTTTACTAGGTCGTGCAGACGTTTGCGCACCTCGCTGACCTCTTTGCCGGTTTGTTTGAGCCCCAGGTCACGGTCTCCAACACTGAGCCGTGAACTCCACCGTCTGCGCAACTCCGGCGAAGGATCCAGGCCAAGACCGAGCACCCCCCCGCACCGCAGTGACCTCCATCGAGATCGCCACGACCCCCTTGTAGGATCCCAATTGTCTAACAATTGTAATGCTACTTGTCCTAGTAAGATATTGGCTACTTCATATATATTATTGTTGCATCATAATTATATCATGCTCATGTCATCATGCCACCTTGCATTTGAGCATCATATAAAACCCTCTTTCTTTTGGTTTTTCTCTCATATGCATTAATAATTGTATTTGCCTCTTGATATTGTATTTGGTTATTGATATATTGTTCAAATGCCCAAGTTGAGTTGGGGGCATATCTTTTATTCACCTCCATTATCTTTTATTTTCACCACTTATAATTCCACCATCCTACTAGTCCATGAGCTTGCAATTCTTTTTCTTTTGATGTTATCCTAGCTCATGTGGTGGGGTGGATCTAATACTCTAAATTCTTTTGCTTGGCTTTTATTCCACTTCTTGGAAATGCATGAGAATGATGCCATAATATTATTATTGTTTTCACAAAATAAATCATGGCATTATTATTTTGCATGGGCCATGCAACCTTCTTCACCACCTTTTCTCTCATGGGTTTTTCTTTTGTTTTATTGGATCTTTTCTTTGTGGACCATCTCCTTCCATTCCACCATCCCCATACTCTCATCAGCACCTTGTTCTTTTAATTATCTCCATTATGATTTATATGAAGGATTCTTCCCATACATCTTTCTTTCTCTTTTTCATGATTATTTTTCCTCCACCTCATCTTAGCCTAAGTCCAAGCCTTTTCTCTCACCCCCTAGCTAGCCCTGCTCAATTTTCCAATATGCAAAAACTCCCAAAAGGATTAATTCTTGGGCTGGTTTAAATCTGCAACAAATCAAAATATAAATCAAAACAGATAATAAAACAAAAATAAATAAAAAGGAGAAAGACCTTACCTGCAGCTCAGCCAGCAGCCCAGCAGCAGCCCCACCCGTCGCGGCCCATCTCCCGGCCCACTTCCCCAGTCGGCCTCCCCAGCCCGTACCGTTTCAGCGCCGTCGCCACATTCCCCTGTTCCTCTTCCCCTCCGTCAGTCGCTGTTCGCCCTCTCTCTCTCGCAGCCGCAGACGGAAAGCAGTCGCGGGCAGGTGGCCGTCTGCCGCGTCAGCCATGCTGCCCACACGCCAGCCCTCCTCCTTATCCTCGCGCCGAGCCTCCCTCTTTTTCCCTAAGCCTAGCTCTGCTCCGTTCCCCTCTTCCTCTTCCCCGCGTGCCACCGCCAGACCGTGCGCCGCGACGTTGTTGCCGCCCCAGCCGGAGACCGGGAACACGCCAGGGGGCGTCGCCGCAGACCGTGGAGTCGATCCCAGCCGCTGGAAGACGCCAAGCTCGCCGCAGCTATCCCACGTCAGAGAGCTGCCAGCACCGCCGCCACGTCCTCGTTGTCCCCTCCGCTCCGACCACCTCCTGCCTCGATTCCGGTGGGGATCGATCGAGGTGAGCTCCCCCTTGTTCCCTCCTGTTTTTCCCCTCTTCATGTGCCTAGCGCCACCAGTAATTGGTCCCCACCGGTGAGGTGCCCCGCCGTGGTGCAGACGAGAGTAGCGTTTTCCCCTCTGTTCGCCGACGAGCCCCGACCAGCACAGCCCGCCACCGCCAACCCTCCCTAAACGAGATCAGTAGCCGACGCCTCCCTCTGCAACTTCCGTTTTGGTGGCCAGGGCTATCTCGCCGCGGATGCGACGCCACCTTCGCCGGAAGTCCGCGCCATCGTCAGTCGTCGTCGAGGTTCAGAGAAAACAGCGCCAGATTCAGTCAGCGCTCGCGCGGCCGTTTTGTAAAAAGGACCCCCGCGCTAATTGGCGATCACGCCTAGGTCCCTAGCATCCCAAGTGACCTCACCTGTCCGCCGCCTGGCAATCTTGCTGAAAACCCCCCCAGGTTCCTCGGCCGTAACCCGCGCTCCACTGCCCCGCCACTTGGTCAGCCCACCGCTGCCACTGTCACGTGGGCTCCGCATTCCCATTGGGCCCGCACGTCAGCCCCGGTGCAAAAGTTTTTCCCCGCGCGTTGGCCCAGTCAGCGCAAGGCCCACCCGTCAGTGGCTGTGGCTGGATCTGACTGAGTAAGAAAAGTTTTCCTGGCTGTCTGTTTTTAAATAAACCTTTTTCAAATTGATTTAAATTCAAACTCAAATCAGATTTAAATAATTTTCAAAATATAAATCCAAGTAATACAAATAATATATGTTTTGGAATCAGAAAAATGTGAGGAATTCAAATATGCCATTCAAAATAATGTTTGAACCCCTTAAAATTGCGAGATGAGTAAAATTACAATAAAATGCCGTTTTCCTTAATTAATTAATAACTTTAATTCTATAACTCCAAATTAGGCAAATAATATGTCTAAATCGATCAGCGCGAGGAGCCCGTTCTATCTATGCAGTCCTTGTTCTGAATTGAAGCATGCATCATGTCATTATTTAAAATCTGAACTGTTTATGACAATAAAACTTGGTTAAATAAATGCCAAAATGCCTTACTTCTTGTATTCACACCTCACCTTTGCCATGCTACTTTAATGCCATGTAAATTGTGCATCATTCATCATGGCATGCTTGTTTGCTTGTCGCATTTTATTTCCTATGCTTGTGCAATTTATTTATGTTGTCCCTTGTTTGTTTGGCTCTTCTTCGAATAGACGCCCAGCAAGAGAATTACCAGGAATCACAGGAGTACTACCCAGATCCATCTCTCGCTTCAACTGAGCTGCCAGGCAAGCACTACCACATGCTTGCATACATACAGTAGCTATCGCCTCTATCTTATTCTTGCATCATTGAGTCGCGATTGCATTAAATTGAATCCCAAGTACTGCATAGCCTTTATTTTTAAACCCCACCGAAGCTTGTTCCTCCATCCCATGAGCCATTACTACAGGAGTTGTTTGAGCCATGCGAGTCGTGGAAAAGCATGAGTAGGGTATGTGAGTGTCGGATGAATAATGAGGTACCTAAACCACTTAACCTGAGTAGTAATGGGATAACTAATGAAAGAGGCACCGGTGGGCAATATCTGCTATTTGGTTTTTAATGCTCACTTGTGTCCCGTAGGACCCCGAGTACATGATTCCTGTTCCTTGACTATTCGCACTATCCACATCCGGGAGGCCTTATGGACCCCCTTGAGCCAGAGCTTGATTCATTCTTATATCTTGGGGCCACAAAGTAGTTTGGGGCATTATTACTATCCTGTACTTATGCCATGTTATTGTTTTATTAAGATTGTCCGAGGAGCACCTGTACTGTTTAAGAATTGTGGAGTGTTTTCGCGGTATCGACAAGCCTAGTCACATTTTCGGGTTCCTAGTCGTTTAAAGCCATTGGCGCAAACCTTGGGTCCGTCTCGGAGCCGGCCAACTTCCTTGCGGGTAGCTTAATGGGGTGGCCCCCTGAAATATTTCTGAATCCTGTGATTGCTTTGTCATGAATGCGTCGTTGGGTTTTGATTTGGTTTTTCCGAGGTTGATCGAGTGTGTGTTGCTATTCGTGTACCCCTGCAGGGTAAATCTTTCTGAAAGCCGTGTCCGCGGTTATGGACGACTTGGAGCACAGTTTCTCGATCATAGACAAGTATCACTAAAGTATCGCTTTTAAATTTACTAAGTACTTGACTAGTAAATAGTGCAATACTCATGGAATGGTTAATAAAACTGCCAACGGATGATGGGGGTTGTTCGTCCGCTTCCTCATTGGTAAGTGAGGAGGAGGATGGATCTGTTAATTATACTGTTATAACTGTGGATCTTAATTCACGGACATCCGTCTATCATTGGTTGGGCGGATGGTTAGCGAGTATCTGTAGAATTGTTAGGTATTATCTTTTGCTGCAATTGCGTCACCCCAGGTTGTGTCCCCTTTAGTGGCATAAAGACTTGCTGAGTACCCCTAGGGTCTCACACGATAAATTGTTTGATTCAGATGAACAGGTGTACCCGCAAGATGGATACTGGGTGGAAGAGACAGATGATGTTGGCAACGATCATTCGGTGTAGAGATTCCGGGAACGGGGATCCGTGTGATCTGTGGGCGGGATGTGTTTATTTATGGGGCATCTTATGCCAATTTTCTTCTTATACGTACTCGGATCTTGTTTTCCGCTTCCGCCTGATACTCTGATGTGTGTTGTATGAGGAGCTATCCTAAATTATTATATCTATCTAGGACATTTGGATCTTGCCGTATGGCGTTGCAATATTTCTATTTCTTTTAGATGGAATGGCTCTGAGGACTGTTGTATGTGGCTTGCATACATACTCATTTGTGTATGTAGTTGATCCCTTCGCCTGCCGATTACGCCGCTCGTTCTTGTCCCGTTGTCTGAAAGTGGTTAGGACGGCCGAAAGGTCTACCGTGAGTGGCCCTGGGGCCCACCGTACTATTTTAACCACTTTCGTTCATCCAGGCATTAACTAAGAGCGTAATTCACCGAGGTAGTTACACCCCTCAACCTCTGGTATGTGTCCACGGTCTCCCAGCCCTCGTAGAATCGCCAGAACCCCATCGGCCGCCGCTCCGCCGCGCGCCGTCGTTAGCACCGCCAGTCTCCGGCGAGATGCTTAGCAGCCGTTCGATCAGATCCTAGCGGTTAAGATTAGATCACTTAAACAAAATGGTACGGCTGATCTGATCCGTCCAACGTCACTTAAATCTGACGACCCACAGCGGTCGATCCGGCCGAACCGGTATCAGCCAATAAGAAAGCGCCACGTCGCCAGACTATTTCTGTTTAATTAGAAAATAGACAGATTTAGTATTAAACTTAGAAACTCCATAACTTTAGATCCACAAATCATAAAAATACAAATTTGGTGTCTATGGATTCAGAAAAATAAGACCTTTATTATGGAGGCCTTGTTTCACACTTTTGCCTCTGTAAACCTGGAATTATAGGCAGAACCTTTTTAGGAGTATTTTGCTCACAAAAATTGTTCTATAAATTATTTTGGGGTATTTCTTATGCATTTAGATGAGGTATTCTATCCTCAGTACTGTAGACTCTGTAAATTATGGAGTTTTGATCATATCTTTGCATGTTGCATGCATTCATGTTTTTGTAATGTTTTATTGATTGAATTATTATTGTTGTATGTATGTTGTGTAGATTGTGTGGATTGTGAAGTTTGTTGCTGTGAGGATTGTACCTATTCCCCTAGCTACCAAGGCAAGTGATATTTCATCTCATGTCCTATTATTTTCACTATTACACTAGTGATATTTTTGTAGATCTTAGCATGATAGAATTATTCATATGTTACCATACTATGCTATGTTACCCTATAGTGTATATCTTGGTAGTATTCCTTAGATAAAGAATTTGTATGCTAGAATGCTTAGCTATGCTATTAGAATTCGTGGGTGGATTATACACATAAGATAGGATGGAAACATATTATTTTGTTTAACTAAGAAAACAACTAATGTTAATGAAACACCTGGGTGGAATGGGCTTGCTTGGATTATGTTGAGTGGTTACTCAGGGACCATGTCTATGGTCAGTTGGTGTATCACACTTGTAGATGGCCACCCAGGAACAAAGAGATTGGAGACATTCTTGTCATAAAGCTTCCAGTGCAGCCACATGGCATATGGGCTCTGCCTTGATCGACTAAGTTGCGAGAACTCAGCCAGATGGACAGAGGGTGGTAGTGATGATAGGATGGAACGCGTCCGTGGTGGTCTGATGGATTGCTTCTGAAAAGTCTCATCTCGATGCATGTCGAGTCTTGTGGGGAAAGTGCACCACCTCTCGAGAGGGTAAAACTAAGTACTTAGCCGTGTCCCCGGTTATGGACATATCTGAGCCTCAAGATAGTGAAGCAGTTCAATAATCTCCTGATTCAAAATTCTCTAAGTTAAAACTTGTGGGTGAACATGGGTAGAGGTTCAGTGATGTCTGTCGTTGGTACCTTAAAGCTGGAATGAAAAACTTCTTCAAAAACTATAAGTTAAACTAATTTTAGCAAAACCAACCATAACCCCACTTAGCCATATATTCATGTAGTTGTTGGATTATACTAAGTATCTATGGTATCACTTGCCAATACAATTCCAAATGTATTGACCCTTGTGGCTGTAACTTATTATGTTGTAGGATACTCTAATGATGAGTAGGGTTGCGAGTCTACACTCGACATGCTTGCCTGTGGCACATGAAGACTAAGGACTCTATTATTATATGTTATGTGAACTTGTGTCTTAGCCTTGGGCTAAGTGAGTTGGAAGAACTATTATACTCCTGGATGTGCGATGTAATAATGACCTTTGTTTCTGTGTACTTCATCTTAAACTGTGGGTGCTAGCATTTCGATCCAGGGACTAGCACTGCAATCACAGGGATCTTACCTTATCATGGTGAGATCTTACACGGCACACTGCCGGGACGGGGAAGTGCCCCTAGAGCCATCTCCATCGATCTCCACCACCATCTCCATCACCATTGTTGATTCCCATGATGAGGAGGGAGTAGTTCTCTCTCGAGGCTAAGGGTTCTACCGGTAGCTATGTGTTCATCTCTCTCTCTATGCATGATCTTATTGAGATCATGAGCTTGTAATCTATAGATCTACCTTGCTACTCAAGTGCTTTAATAGATCTCTGCACTCCCCATGTGTGTGAAGTTGACAGTGTGCACACCATGGTGGCACTTAGGTAAATAAGAAGATTGCTGAGATGCTTGTTGTCTGCTTGACTTGTCATTTTGATATGGGGATTCTTCCATATCATCGGGCAAGGGGTACCCCTAAAACCAAACAGTGCCAAAGTATCCACCATACCTACCTATTAGCATCATTTGCTACTTCCGCACATATTCAATAAGCCATGTTTTCTTCCAAATAAAATGTTTGCTTGTTATGAGAAAGTTAGTTAGTAAAGCTCTCACGAACTTGATGGCACACTTTATTTCCTGCACTTAATAAACCTGAACCATTGTGACTCGCCATGAAAGTTATATGCTTGCAAATTATATGCTGTGGATTAGAAGAACCGTGCTGTCATGAGGAACGCTTTCAACACTTGTAAATATAGACCCAGTTGATACCTTGCTCTTTTGTTTGCGGATGTCGTCGGTGTGAAATAAAAGGGGAGCTTGTAAGTCCATGGAGTTATGTATGTGTGTCAGAGAAACGCCTGGGCCGCCGGTCTAATCCATGCTGACATGGTGGAAACCTGCAGCGTAACCATAAATATATCTATGAAGCATTCTTCTTATAAAAGAAAAGAGAGATAGCTATTGAGAAAATAAAAAAAGAGAGATTTATGAAAAGAGGAAAGAGAGAAAAAAGAACCATTTTTCCCATGGTAAATAAGAAGATTGCTGAGATACTCATTTTCTGCTTGCCTTTTCATTTTGATATGGGGATTCTTCTGTATCATCGGGCAAGGGGTACCCCGTTTGCGGTTCTCTATGATACGCACAAATTTACGATGACAAGAACTTACCGATAACTAAAGTTGAGTAGCATGAGGAGCGACCCTCGTACTCAAGGGACATGGGATTTTCAGTTTATAGTCTGGCAAGCATATAACTCAGATTGGACCTCACTTTCACCTTAACCACATTAAAGATGCTTATGATAGGGGCAATGAGAGCTCAAAGATAATGAGTACCATTCTTTCAGCATTTGGAAGCCTTTCAAATTATTCAATACCTTTTTGTTTCCTTGTTGAGTCTCTACATACTCTATGAGCACCTTCTTGAGAGCGTAGTTGTCATTCTTTGTGCTTGCCTCATTACTTGATTATTTGTGTTATGACTTTGATGGTTGTATCTTTGATATCTTTACTTCTAGTCTTCACCTGAACTTCAGAGGTGCCTTGGCATTCATAATCAAAGGCAAGCGAGATACCACTCTATCATACCTTGTTATGAGCTTTGTAATGTTGCTTATGTTTTGCTTCATGCTACTTATTATTTTTGAGTAGGAATCTCTTCATAGTTGCATACTCCTTATTATGAATTGTCTAAGTAGTTGATCACATGCTGAGAATATATCCATCATATGAAGCAATTGTGTTCGTGAAAGTTCTTTTATCGCACTCAGTTTTCAACTGAATTGCTTGAGGACAAGCAATAAGCTAATTTGGGGGGGATTTGATACGTCCAAAACGTATCTACTTCCCAGAACACTTTTGCTATTGTTTCTCCTCTAAACTTGTGTGATTTGGATGCAACTAACACGGACTGACGCTGCTTTCAGCAGAATTGCCCTGGTGTCTACTTTTTGTGCAGAAAATCAACTATTAGGAAAAATCCTGGAAAATATGCCGAAAATCCTAGTTCACCAGAAGACTCTCGGAGCCAGAATACGAGACGGAGGGGGCTGGGCCCAGACCACACGACCTAGCCGCGCGGGAAAGCCCTGGCCGCGTCAGGGCTGGTCTGGTCGCCCCAGACACCCCCTCGGTCTCCCTCTTCGCCTATAAGTTTCCTTCTGACCTAAAAACTCCAAGGGTTCAATGTTTTTCTAGAAGGAGTTCTGCTCCACCACCACCACCAGATTCCACGAAACTGCACCAGAAACTCTGTCCTGGTACCCTGCCGGGACGGGGAATTGGAGGAGATCATCGCCATGATCATCACCATCGCTTCTCCATCGACCATCCATGTTTCCGCCATCTATGAGTGAGTAATCCCCCACTGTAGGCTATGGGGATGGTAGGGATTGGATGAGATCGTTCATGTAATGGCATCAGATCGTTAGGGCATAGTGCCTAGTATCTTATATTAGTGCTTTATGACTTTGTTGCGACTTGTTATGCTTAATGCTTGTCACTAGGGCCCGAGTGCCATGATTTCAGATCTGAACATGTTATTGATTCATTATGATAGTATTGTTTTTGGTCTTATCTGCAAGTTGTATACACACGTTGTTTTCCGGAACCAATGGCCCCGAAGTGACAGAAATTGGGATAACGGGAGGGAATGGCTTTGATGTGAGGATCACATGTGTTCACGGAGCGTTAATGCTTTGCTCCGATGCTCTATTAAAAGGAGCACCTTAATTGCCAGTAGTTCCCTTGAGGCCCCACTGCAAACGGGCTGGCAGGACAAAAGATGTTGTGCAAGTTCTCATTGCGAGCACGTATGACTATATATGGAACATGCCTAGGATTATCTAGTACTTGGATGCTTTATCTTATTTACCTGCAATTGCCCTATGTTCTGATTGTTATGTGAATTGTCTTGTCCATGCAACGCCCGTCCATCCATCCCTATGCCTACCGCACTCGAATCCTACTGTTTACTACTATTGTTACTACTGTCTTTACTTTACTGCTGCTGCTACTTTGCTATTCCTACTACAAAACTGTTGCTACTGATAAACTGATGTGAGCAAGATTGTTTCCAGGTGCATCTCAATTGACAACTCAGTTGTTAAGGCTTATAAACATTCTTTGGCTCCCCTTGTGTCGAATCAATAAATTGGGTTTCACTTCCCTCGAAAATACTGCGATACACCCCCTATACTTGTGGGTCATCAACATGCAATGACTCTAGTTGTGGTTAATGAAAAGGACATACATGCAATGACTCTGGTGGATCCATGTGGTTTGTGAAAAGAACACATATCCAATGACTCTAGCTATGGTTAATGAAAAGAACACACATGCAATCACACTGGTGGATCCATATGTGGTTTGTGAAAAGAGCAGACATGCAATGAACTCTGGTGGATCCATGTGTGGTTTGTGAGAAGAACACATATGCAATGACACTGGTTGTGGTTCATGAAAAGAACACACATCCAATGACACTGGTGGATCCTTATGTGGTTTGTGAAAAGAACACACATGCAATGACTCTGGTGGATCCACATGTGGTTTGTGAAACGAACATACATGTAATGACACTAGTGGATCCATATGTGGTTTGTCAGAAGAACACACATCCAATGACACTGGTGGATCCAATGTGGTCCATGAAAAGAACAAACATGCAATGACACTAGGTGTGGTTCATGAAAAGAACACACATCCAATGACAATGGTGGATCCTTATGTGGTTTGTGAAAGGAACACACATGCAATGACTCTAGATGTGGTTTGTGAGAACAACACACATGCAATGACACTGGTGGATCCATATGTGGTTTGTGAGAAGAACACACATCCAATGACACTGGTGGATCCATATGTGGTTTGTGAGAAGAACACACATGCAATGACACTGTGTGTGGTTCATGAAGAGAACAAACATCTAATAAACTCTGGTGGCTCCATATGTGGTTTGTGAGAAGAACACACATCCAATGACTCTATATGTGGTTTGTGAAAAGAACACACATGCAATGACACTGGTGTATCCATATGTGGTTTGTGAGAAGAACACACATCCATTGACACAGGTGGATCCACATGTGGTTCATGAAAAGAACACACATGCAATGACACTGGGTGTGGTTCATGAAAAGAATACACATCCAATGACACCGGTGGATCCTTATGTGGTTTCTGAAAAGAACACACATGCAATGACTCTAGATGTGGTTTGTGAGAAGAACACACATGCAATGACACTGGTGGATCCATATGTCGTTTGTGAGAAGAACACACATCCAATGACACTACTGTATCAATATGTGGTTTGTGAGAAGAACACACATACAATGGCACTGGGTGTGGTTCATGAAAAGAACACACATCCAATGAACTCTGGTGGATCCATATGTGGTTTGTTAGAAGAACACACATCCAATGACACTGGTGGATCCATATGTGGTTTGTGAGAAGAACACACATGCAATGACACTAGGTGTGGTTCATGAAAAGAACACACATCCAATGAATTTTGGTGGATCCATATGTGGTTTGTGAGAAGAACACACATGCAATGTCTCGAGCTGTGGTTTGTGAAAAGAACACACATGCAATCACACTTGTGGTTCCATCTGTGGTTTGCGAGAAGAACACACATCCAATGAGACTGGTGGATCCATGTGTGGTTTTTGAGAAGAACACACATGCAATGACTCTGGCTATGGTTTGTGAAAAGAACACACATCCAATGACATTGGTGGATCCATGTGGTTTGTGAAAAGAACACATATCCAATGACTCTAGCTATGGTTAATGAAAAGAACACACATGTAATCACACTGGTGGATCCATATGTGGTTTGTGAAAAGAACAGACATGCAATGAACTCTGGTGGATCCATGCGTGGTTTGTGAGAAGAACACATATGCAATGACACTGGTTGTGGTTCGTGAAAAGAACACACATCCAATAACACTTGTGGATACTTATGTGGTTTGTGAAAAGAACACACATGCAATGACTCTGGTGGATCCACATGTGGTTTGTGAAACGAACATACATGCAAGGACACTAGTCGATCCATATGTGGTTTGTGAGAAGAACACACATGCAATGACTCTGGTGGATCCATGTGGTTTGTGAAAAGAACACATATCCAATGTCTCTAGCTATGGTTAATTAAAAGAACACACATGCAATCACACTGGTGGTTCCATATGTGGTTTGTAAAAAGAACAGACATTAAATGAACTCTGGTGGATCTATGCGTGGTTTGTGAGAAGAACACATATGTAATGACACTGGTTGTGGTTCATGAAAAGAACACACATCCAATGACAATGGTGGATCCTTATGTGGTTTGTGAAAAGAACGCACATGCAATGACTCTGGTGGATCCACATGTGGTTTGGGAAACGAACATACATGCAATGACGCTGGTGGATCCATATGTGGTCCATGAAAAGAACAAACATGCAATGACACTGGGTGTGGTTCATGAAAAGAACACACATCCAATGACAATGGTGGATCTTTATGTGGTTTGTGAAAGGAACACACATGCAATGACTCTAGATGTGGTTTGTGAGAACAACACACATGCAATGACACTGGTGGATCCATATGTGGTTTGTGAGAAGAACACACATGCAATGACACTGGTGGATCCATATGTGGTTTGTGAGAAGGACACACATGCAATGACACTGTGTGTGGTTCATGGAGAGAACACACATCCAATAAACTCTAGTGGCTCCATATGTGGTTCGTGAGAAGAACACACATCCAATGACTCTAGATGTGGTTTGTGAAAAGAACACATATGCAATGACACTGGTGGATCCATATGTGGTTTGGGAGAAGAACACACATCCAATGACACTGGTGGATTCATATGTGGTTCATGAAAAGAACACACATGCAATGACACTTGGTGTGGTTCATGAAAAGAATAGACATCCAATGACACTGGTGGAGCCTTATGTGGTTTGTGAAAAGAACACACATGCAATGACTCTATATGTGGTTTGTGAGAAGAACACACATGCAAGGACACTGGTGGATCCATATGTGGTTTGTGAGAAGAACAGTCATCCAATGACACTGGTGGATCCATATGTGGTGTGTGAGAAGAACACACATACAATGGCACTGGGTGTGGTTCATGAAAAGAACACAAATCCAATGAACTCTGGTGGATCCATATGTGGTTTGTTAGAAGAACACACATCCAATGACACTGGTGGATCCATATGTGGTTTGTGAGAAGAACACACATGCAATGACACTAGGTGTGGTTCATGAAAAGAACACACATCCAATGAATTCTAGTGGATCCATATGTGGTTTGTGAGAAGAACACACATGCAATGACACTAGTGGATCCATATGTGGTTTGTGAGAAGAACACACATGCAATGGCACTGTGTGTGGTTCATGAAAAGAACACACATCCAATAAACTCTGGTGGATTCATATGTGGTTTGTGAGAACAACACACATGTAATGACTATAGCTGTGGTTTGTGAAAAGAACACACATGCAGTCACACTGGTGGATCCATATGTGGTTTGTGAGAAGAATACACATCCAATGACATTGGTGGATCCATGTGTGGTTTGTGAAAAGAACACAGATGCAATGACTCTAGCCATGGTTAATGAAAACAACACGCATGCAATGACACTAGTGGATCCATATGTGGTTTATGAAAAGAACAGGCATGCAATGAACTCTGGTGGATCCATGCGTGGTTTTTGAGAAGAACACACACGCAACGACACTTGTTGTGGTTCATGAAAAGAACACACATCCAATGACACTGGTGGATCCTTATGTGGTTTGTGAAAAGAACACACATGCAATGACTCTAGATGTGGTTTATGAGAAGAACACACATGGAATGACACTGGTTGTGGTTCATGAAAAGAACACACATCCAATGAACTCTGGTGGATCCATATGTGGTTTGTTAGAAGAACACACATCCAATGACACTGGTGGATCCATATGTGGTTTGTGAGAAGAACACACATGCAATGACACTAGGTGTGGTTCATGAAAAGAACACACATCCAATGAATTTTGGTGGATCCATATGTGGTTTGTGAGAAGAACACACATGCAATGTCTCGAGCTGTGGTTTGTGAAAAGAACACACATGCAATCACACTTGTGGTTCCATCTGTGGTTTGCGAGAAGAACAGACATCCAATGAGACTGGTGGATCCATGTGTGGTTTTTGAGAAGAACACACATGCAATGACTCTGGCTATGGTTTGTGAAAAGAACACACATCCAATGACATTGGTGGATCCATGTGGTTTGTGAAAAGAACACATATCCAATGACTCTAGCTATGGTTAATGAAAAGAACACACATGTAATCACACTGGTGGATCCATATGTGGTTTGTGAAAAGAACAGACATGCAATGAACTCTGGTGGATCCATGCGTGGTTTGTGAGAAGAACACATATGCAATGACACTGGTTGTGGTTCGTGAAAAGAACACACATCCAATAACACTTGTGGATACTTATGTGGTTTGTGAAAAGAACACACATGCAATGACTCTGGTGGATCCACATGTGGTTTGTGAAACGAACATACATGCAAGGACACTAGTCGATCCATATGTGGTTTGTGAGAAGAACACACATGCAATGACTCTGGTGGATCCATGTGGTTTGTGAAAAGAACACATATCCAATGTCTCTAGCTATGGTTAATTAAAAGAACACACATGCAATCACACTGGTGGTTCCATATGTGGTTTGTAAAAAGAACAGACATTAAATGAACTCTGGTGGATCTATGCGTGGTTTGTGAGAAGAACACATATGTAATGACACTGGTTGTGGTTCATGAAAAGAACACACATCCAATGACACTGGTGGATCCTTATGTGGTTTGTGAAAAGAACGCACATGCAATGACTCTGGTGGATCCACATGTGGTTTGGGAAACGAACATACATGCAATGACGCTGGTGGATCCATATGTGGTCCATGAAAAGAACAAACATGCAATGACACTGGGTGTGGTTCATGAAAAGAACACACATCCAATGACAATGGTGGATCTTTATGTGGTTTGTGAAAGGAACACACATGCAATGACTCTAGATGTGGTTTGTGAGAACAACACACATGCAATGACACTGGTGGATCCATATGTGGTTTGTGAGAAGAACACACATGCAATGACACTGGTGGATCCATATGTGGTTTGTGAGAAGGACACACATGCAATGACACTGTGTGTGGTTCATGGAGAGAACACACATCCAATAAACTCTAGTGGCTCCATATGTGGTTCGTGAGAAGAACACACATCCAATGACTCTAGATGTGGTTTGTGAAAAGAACACATATGCAATGACACTGGTGGATCCATATGTGGTTTGGGAGAAGAACACTCATCCAATGACACTGGTGGATTCATATGTGGTTCATGAAAAGAACACACATGCAATGACGCTTGGTGTGGTTCATGAAAAGAATAGACATCCAATGACACTGGTGGAGCCTTATGTGGTTTGTGAAAAGAACACACATGCAATGACTCTATATGTGGTTTGTGAGAAGAACACACATGCAAGGACACTGGTGGATCCATATGTGGTTTGTGAGAAGAACAGTCATCCAATGACACTGCTGGATCCATATGTGGTGTGTGAGAAGAAAAGACATACAATGGCACTGGGTGTGGTTCATGAAAAGAACACAAATCCAATGAACTCTGGTGGATCCATATGTGGTTTGTTAGAAGAACACACATCCAATGACACTGGTGGATCCATATGTGGTTTGTGAGAAGAACACACATGCAATGACACTAGGTGTGGTTCATGAAAAGAACACACATCCAATGAATTCTAGTGGATCCATATGTGGTTTGTGAGAAGAACACACATGCAATGACACTAGTGGATCCATATGTGGTTTGTGAGAAGAACACACATGCAATGGCACTGTGTGTGGTTCATGAAAAGAACACACATCCAATAAACTCTGGTGGATTCATATGTGGTTTGTGAGAACAACACACATGTAATGACTATAGCTGTGGTTTGTGAAAAGAACACACATGCAGTCACACTGGTGGATCCATATGTGGTTTGTGAGAAGAATACACATCCAATGACATTGGTGGATCCATGTGTGGTTTGTGAAAAGAACACAGATGCAATGACTCTACCATGGTTAATGAAAACAACACGCATGCAATGACACTAGTGGATCCATATGTGGTTTATGAAAAGAACAGGCATGCAATGAACTCTGGTGGATCCATGCGTGGTTTTTGAGAAGAACACACACGCAACGACACTTGTTGTGGTTCATGAAAAGAACACACATCCAATGACACTGGTGGATCCTTATGTGGTTTGTGAAAAGAACACACATGCAATGACTCTAGATGTGGTTTGTGAGGAGAACACACATGCAATGATACTGGTGGATCCATATGTGGTTTGTGAGAAAAACACACATGCAGTGATACTGGTGGATCCATATGTGGTTTGTGAGAAGAACACACATGCAACGAATCTAGCTGTGGTTTGTGAAAATAACACACATGCAATCACACTGGTGGATCCATATGTCGTTTGTGAGAAGAACACACATCCAATGACATTGGTGGATCCATGTGTGGTTTGTGAAAAGAACACGCATGCAATGACTCTAGCTATGGTTAATGAAAAGAACACACATGCAATGACACTGGTATGTGGTTTATGAAAAGAACACACATGCAATGAACTCTAGTGGATCCAAGCATGGTTTGTGAGAAGAACACACACGCCATGACACTGGTTGTGGTTCATGAAAAGAACACACATCCAATGAAATTGGTGGATCCTTATGTGGTTTGTGAAAAGAACACACGTGCAATGACTCTAGATGTGGTTTGTGAGAAGTACACACATGCAATGACATGGTGGATCCATATTTGGTTTGTGAGAAGAACACACATCCAATGACACTAGTGGATCCATACGTGGTTTGTGAGAAGAACACACATGCAATAGCACTAGGTGTGGTTCATGAAAAGAACACACATCCAATGAACTCTAGTGGATCCATATGTGGTTTGTGAGAAGAACACACATCCAATGACACTGGTGGATCCATATGTGGTTTATGAGAAGAACACACATGCAATGACACTGGTTGTGGTTCATGAAAAGAACACACATCCAATGACACTAGTGAATCCTTATGTGGTTTGTGAAAAGAACACACATGCAATGACTCTAGATGTGGTTTGTGAGAATAACACACATGCAATGACACTGGTTCTGGTTCTTAAAAGAACACACATCCAATGAACTCTGGTGGATCCATATGTGGTTTGTGAGAAGAATAGACATCGAATGACACTGGTGGATCCATATGTGCTTTGTGAACACACATGCAATGACACTAGGTCTGGTTCATGAAAAGAACACACATCCAATAAACTCTGGTGGATCTATATGTGGTTTGTGAGAAGAAAACACATGCAATGACTCTAGCTGTGGTTTCTGAAAAGAACACACATGCAATCACGCTAGTGGATCCATATGTGGTTTGTAACGAGAACACACATCCAATGACACTGGTGGATCCATATGTGGTTTTTGAGAAGAACACACATGCAAAACACACATGCAATGACACAGGTGGATCCATATGTGGTATGTGGAAAGAACAGAGATGCAATGACACTAGTTGTGTTTAATGAAAAGAATAGACATGCAATGACTCTGATGGATCCATATGTGGTTTGTGAAAGAACACACATGCAATGACTCTAGATGTGGTTTGTGAGACGAACACACATGCAATGACACTAGTGGATCCATACGTGGTTTGTGAGGAGAACACAGATGCAATGACTCTAGCCATGGTTAATGAAAACAACACGCATGCAATGACACTAGTGGATCCATATGTGGTTTATGAAAAGAACAGGCATGCAATGAACTCTGGTGGATCCATGCGTGGTTTTTGAGAAGAACACACACGCAACGACACTTGTTGTGGTTCATGAAAGAACACACATCCAATGACACTGGTGGATCCTTATGTGGTTTGTGAAAAGAACACACATGCAATGACTCTAGATGTGGTTTGGGAGGAGAACACACATGCAATGATACTGGTGGATCCATATGTGGTTTGTGAGAACAACACACATGCAGTGATACTGGTGGATCCATATGTGGTTTGTGAGAAGAACACACATGCAATGAATCTAGCTGTGGTTTGTGAAAAGAACACACATGCAATCACACTGGTGGATCCATATGTCGTTTGTGAGCAGAACACACATCCAATGACATTGGTGGATCCATGTGTGGTTTGTGAAAAGAACACGCATGCAATGACTCTAGCTATGGTTAATGAAAAGAACACACATGCAATGACACTGGTATGTGGTTTATGAAAAGAACACACATGCAATGAACTCTAGTGGATCCAAGCATGGTTTGTGAGAAGAACACACACGCCATGACACTGGTTGTGGTTCATGAAAAGAACACACATCCAATGACATTGGTGGATCCTTATGTGGTTTGTGAAAAGAACACACGTGCAATGACTCTAGATGTGGTTTGTGAGAAGTACACACATGCAATGACATGGTGGATCCATATTTGGTTTGTGAGAAGAACACACATCCAATGACACTAGTGGATCCATACGTGGTTTGTGAGAAGAACACACATGCAATAGCACTAGGTGTGGTTCATGAAAAGAACACACATCCAATGAACTCTAGTGGATCAATATGTGGTTTGTGAGAAGAACACACATCCAATGACACTGGTGGATCCATATGTGGTTTATGAGAAGAACACACATGCAATGACACTGGTTGTGGTTCATGAAAAGAACACACATCCAATGACACTAGTGGATCCTTATGTGGTTTGTGAAAAGAACACACATGCAATGACTCTAGATGTGGTTTGTGAGAAGAACACACATGCAATGACACTGGTTCTGGTTCTTAAAAGAACACACATCCAATGAACTCTGGTGGATCCATATGTGGTTTGTGAGAAGAACAAACATCGAATGACACTGGTGGATCCATATGTGCTTTGTGAACACACATGCAATGACACTAGGTCTGGTTCATGAAAAGAACACACATCCAATAAACTCTGGTGGATCTATATGTGGTTTGTGAGAAGAAAACACATACAATGACTCTAGCTGTGGTTTCTGAAAAGAACACACATGCAATCACACTAGTGGATCCATATGTGGTTTGTAACGAGAACACACATCCAATGACACTGGTGGATCCATATGTGGTTTTTGAGAAGAACACACATGCAAAACACACATGCAATGACACAGGTGGATCCATATGTGGTATGTGGAAAGAACAGAGATGCAATGACACTAGTTGTGTTTAATGAAAAGAATAGACATGCAATGACTCTGATGGATCCATATGTGGTTTGTGAAAGAACACACATGCAATGACTCTAGATGTGGTTTGTGAGAAGAACACACATGCAATGACACTAGTGGATCCATACGTGGTTTGTGAGGAGAACACAAATGCAATGGTACTAGGTGTGGTTCATGAAAAGAACACACATCCAATGAATATAGCTGTGGTTTGTGAAAAGAAGACGCATGCAATGACTCTAGCTATGGTTAATCAAAAGAACACACATGCAATGACACTGGTATGTGGTTCATGAAAATAACAGACATGCAATAAACTCTGGTGGATCCATGCATGGTTTGTGAGAAGAACACACATCAATGACACTGTTGGTGGTTCATGAAAATAACACACATCCAATGACATTGGTGGATCCTTATGTGGTTTGTGAAAACAACACACATGCAATGACTCTAGATGTGGTTTGTGAGGAGAACACACATGCAATGACACTTGTGGATCCATATGTAGTTTGTGAGAAGAACACAGATCCAATGATACTGGTGGATCCATATGTGGTTTGTGAGAAGAACACACATGCAATGGTACTAGGTGTGGTTCATGAAAAGAACACACATACAATGAACTCTAGTGGATCCATATGTGGTTTGTGAGAAGAACACACATCCAATGACACTTGTGGATCCATATGTGGATTGTGAGAAGAACACACATGCAATGACACTAGGTGTGGTTCATGAAAAGAACACACATCCAATGACACTGGTGGATCCTTATGTGGTTTGTGAAAAGAACACACATGCAATGACTCTAGATGTAGTTTGTGAGAAGAATACACATGCAATGACACTGGTTGTGGTTCATGAAAAGAACACACATCCAATGAACTCTGGTGGATCCATATGTGGTTTGTGAGAAGAACACACATCCAATGACACTAGTTGATCCGTATGTGCTTTGTGAACACACATGCCATTACACTGGGTGTGGTTCATGAAAAGACCACACATCCAATGAACTCTAGTGGATCCATATGTGGTTTGTGAGGAAAAAACACATGCAATGACTCTAGATGTGGTTTGTGAAACGAACACACAAGCAATCACACTAGTGGATCCATATGTGGTTTGTGAGAAGAACACACATCCAATGACACTGGTGGATCCATATGTGGTTTATGAGAAGAACACACATGCAATGACACTTGTTGTGGTTCATGAAAAGAACACACATCCAATGACACTGGTGGATCCTTCTATGGTTTGTGAAAAGAACACACATGCAATGACTCTAGATATGGTTTGTGAGAAGAACACACATGCAATGACACTGGTTGTGGTTCATGAAAAGAACACACATCCAATGAACTCTGGTGGATCCATATGTGGTTTGTGAGAAGAACACACATGCAATGAGTCTAGATGTGGTTTGTGAGAAGAACACACACACTATTTGGTTATGCAATG
>CAJUXJ010001955.1:0-37901 GCA_910589775.1 Avena eriantha | reverse complement strand
TTTCTTCGATCTCCTTGCTCAGCCCATCTTTCTTGTTGAAATTTTGAGCATTTGTTCCCTGGTATGTGACTCCTCCCCCTTGTCCAATTAGATTTGTGTTTAGTGGATTATATGTTGAGTATTTTGCTGCTGTAGGTGACTGGTTTTGAGAGCTTGTAAGCTTGTTTGATGCTTAGAGATATAGTTTTGATGCATGTTTAGGCCTCTTGCAAGTCCCTATGAGTAGAATCCTTCATTATATTTACTTTGCAATCACGTGTGTAATAGGTGTTTAAATTTCAGAATAGAAGATGAGTGAACACCACCTAACCAACATGGGCTTTGGGTGCCTGAGGTCATGAAGGTCCACCAGGAGGAGGAAGTTTTTCCCTCCATTTATCAATGCCCTGAGTTCATGAGAGCTGCGGGAATTCTACAAGATTTCCACACTTTGGTTTCTAATGCAGGGTTAGAGCACTTTTTGGAAGATGAACCTTGTCAATTTGTGAAGCTAACCATGTCTGTGGTGCAGGATTTCCAATTTAGTCACTCTTTGCCTAACCCCATGGTCCATTACAAAATCTACAATATTGTTGTCAACCTTTCTCTTGATATTTTGTGCAGCCATTAAGGTACCTCAATGGGGATCATGTAGGAAGATTAAAGAGAGACCTGAACCACTCATGGATTTATATGCAGAAATTTGCCAAGGGAGTAGCTTCTCGAAGGAGAGTGGAAAAATCCGTAACATTCATCTTCCCTCCATTCGCTACTTTGCCTACTTTATTACTAAGTGTTTCTTTTTAGGAAAACTACCAATAAGTTATCTTTGTTTTATTATTTATCTTTGTTGCTCTTAGACGAGATAGGTCTTACAACTTGGGTGCTTTGATAGCTTTCTGTCTCGCTGCTAACCGTGAGAAAGGTGGAATTTGTGGAGGCCTCATTGCTTCTCATTTACTAGCATTGCATGGTTTAGTGCCTCATCATCTAGACCTACAGTTTCCCATAGAGAGGCTTGATTTTAATTCCATGTTACAGCATCAATTTTTTTCCTCGTGGGCTAGTTTGAGTGAGTTGTCTTATGAAATAACCTTTCTCTAAGCTGGTTGGAGAAAGAGCAAGTCCGAGCGTGTTGTTCTTTTGCATGCACCTGTCTTGTTTAACCTTGATAACAGGGAAGGATGGTCCCTCACTGAGGAGGAGCTTGACACGTACTTGGGAGAGCTCTCCCAACAGGAGCAGGACACTAGAAGGGAGGTCACGGATGAATCGGTCCAGCCCTTGAATGAGGGAGAGTCTTCATATCAGCAGCCCGCTTATGATTGGGGAGCTTCCTCTTCTTCTCATGGGCCCAGCTACGACTATTCTTACCAAGATCCGTCCGCTTGGAACCCCTATTCGTACATGGATTGATACCCACTTACGCCAAAAGCCTAAGCTTGGGGGGAGGGACAGACCGATGCCGCACTCATCTCCATATCAGGTTGTGTCGGTACTTTACTTGTATATTCATGTTTTCGTTCTCTTTTTAGTTTTCGTTTCTTATTTTGCTTTTGCTTTCTAAAAACAACAAAAGGACCAAAATATTTTTGTTGTTTCTCTTTGGTTTTTGCTTCTTCTTTTGCTTCGTTTGTTTTTTTCCCTTTTGCTTTGTTTGACTTATTCGAAAAATCCAAAAACATTTTGCTTTGTTTTTCCCTTTTTGGTTCTTGTTTAAAAATCGAAAACACCAAAAATATTTGTCGTTCTTCTTTGGTTTTGTGAGTTGCTACAGGGTCGGCAGTTCTCAGTGGAATATTGGTTTCATAATTATTATTCAAGCCACACAAGTGAAGAGCAATGATGAGGATTAATGACAACTTGAGGCGTGGTAAGAGGCTGGTAAACGAACTCTCTTTGTTTTCATTTTTGCACATATACTCATCACTGTCGGCATGCTTAGTCCGTTCATGTAGAGTGTATGTTTTCTTTTGATGCTTAATAGTTCTTGCTTTCTTATGATTAGCTCCAGCTCGCTAATAGTTTGTAGCATGTCTCTTGAATGTTTGCTTGCATTACTCTATTCATAAAATTGGTATGACACCGTGGTATCCTCCTCTGAATGTTTCATTTGAATTGACTTGGCACATGCTCATGCATGCACATGACTGTAATAATCAGTTAAGCCTCGATGAAATATTTTGCCTTGAGGATCTTGAATCACTTTCATCCCATGAGTAGTCTTGTTTTGTTGCAAGCTAGATAATGACAGCTATTGCTCTCTCGTTTGTCGCTCCCTTACTATTGCTAGCCTTCACTTCCACTGAGTGTTTAACTCATGTTTCCAACTCCCTAAACCAAATATTTCCAAAGTGTCCACCATACCTACCTATTAGCATCATTTGCTACTTTCGTGCATATTCAATATGCCTTGTTTTCTTCCGAATAAAATGTTTGCTTGTTATGGGAAAATTAGTTAGTAAAGCTCTCACGAACTTGATGGCACACTTTATTTTCCGCACTTAATAAACCTGAACCATTGTGAACTCTCCATGAAAGTTATATGCTTGCAAATTATAGGCTGGGGATTAGCAGAACCGTGCTGTCACGGGGAACGCTTTCAAACCTTGTAAATATATACCCCGTTGATACCTTGTTCTTTTGTTTGCGGATGTCGTCGGTGTGAAATAAAAGGAGAGTTTGTAAGTCCATGGAGTTTATGTATGTGTGATAGAGAAACGCCTGGGCCGCTGGTCTAATCCATGCTGACATGGTGGAAACCTACAGCGTAACCATAATGATATCTATGAAGCATTCTTCTTATAAAAAAGAGAGAGATAGCTATTGAGAAAAAGAAAAATGGAGTTCTATGAAAAGAGGAAAGAGAGAAAAAAGCACCATTTTCCCATGGTAAATAAGAAGATTGCTGAGATACTCATTGTCTGCTTGCCTTGTCATTTTGATATGGGGATTCTTCTGTATCATCTGGCAAGGGGTACCCCGTTGGCGGTTCTCAATGATACGCACATACTTACGATGAAAAGAACTTACCGGTAACTAAAGTTGAGTAGCATGAGGAGCGGACCCTCGTACTCAAGGGACTTGGGATTTCCAGTTTATAGTCTGTCAAGCATATAACTCAGATTGGACCTCACTTTCACTTTAACCACTTTAAAGATGCTTATGATAGGGGCAATGAGAGCTCAAAGCTAATGAGTACCATACTTTCAGCATTTGGAAGCCTTTCAAAATTATTCAAAACCTTTTTCTTCTACTTGTTGAGTCTCCACATATTCTTTGAGCACCTTCTTGAGAGCATAGTTTTGATTCTTTGTGTTTGTTCCATTACTTGATTATTTGTGTTATGACTTTGATGCTTGTACCTTCGATATCTTTACTTCTAGTCATCACTTGAACTTCAGAGGTGCCTTAGCATTCATAATCAAAGGCAAGCGAGATACCACTCTATCATACCTTTCTATGAGCATTGTAATGTTGCTTATGTTTATGGTTCATGCTACTTATTATTCTTGAGTTGGAATCTCTTCATAGCTTGCAATGACTATTAAGTAGACTCAGTTGCATACTCTTTATTATGAATTTTCTAGGTAGTTGATCACATTGCTGAGAATATTTAAATCATATGAAGCAAATGTGTTCGTGAAAGTTCTTTTATCGCACTCAGTTTGAACTGAATTGCTTGAGGACAAGCAATAAGCTAAGCTTGGGGGGAGTTGATACGTCCAAAACGTATCTACTTTCCCGAACACTTTTGCTATTGTTTCTCCTCTATACTTGTGTGATTTGGATGCAACTAATGCAAACTGGCGCTGTTTTCAGCAGAATTGCCTTGGTGTCTACTTTTTGTGCAGAAAATCAACTATCATGAAAAATCCCGAAAAATATGCCAAAAATCCTATTTCACCCGAGGACTCCAGGAGCCAGAATACAAGACGGACAAGAGACCTGGGGTGGCCACACCACCTGGTGGCGCGGGCCAGGCCAGGCCGCGCCAGGGGGTGGTGTGGGCCCCCAGGCACCCCCCTCGGCCTCTCTCTTTGCCTATAAGGGAGCCTTCTGACCTAAAAACTTTGGGGGGTTCAACGTTTTTCCAGAAGGAGTTCCGCTCCGCCGCCACCACCAGATTCCACGAAAACAGCACCAGAAACTCCGTTCTAGCACCTTGCCGGGACGGGGAATTGGAGGAGATCATCGCCATCATCATCACCATCGCTCCTCCATCGACCATCCATGTTTCCCCCATCTATGAGTGAGTAATCCCCCGCTGTAGGCTATGGGGATGGTAGGGATTGGATGAGATCGTTCATGTAATGGCATCAGATTGTTAGGGCTTGGTGCCTAGTATCTTTTATTAGTGCTTTATGACTTTTTTGCGACTTGTTGTGCTTAATGCTTGTGACTAGGGCCCGAGTGCCATGATTTCAGATCTGAACTTATTATTGATTCATTATGATAGTATTGTTCTTGGTCTTATCTGCAAGTTGTATACACACGTTGTTGTCCGGCACCTATGGCCCCGAAGTGACAGAAATCGGGATAACCGGAAGGGAAAGGCCTTGATGTGAGGATCACATGTGTTCATGGAGTGTTAATGCTTTGCTCCGGTGCTCTATTAAAAGGAGCACCCTAATTGCCAGTAGTTCCCTAGAGGCCCCGCTGCAAACAGGCTGGCGGGACAAAAGATGGTGTGCAAGTTCTCATTGCGAGCACGTATGACTATATATAGAACACATGCCTAGGATTATCTAGTACTTGGGTGCTTTATCTTATTTATCTGCAATTGCCCTATGTTCTGATTGCTATGTGAATTGTCTTGTCCATGCAACGCCCGTCCATCCATCCCTATGCCTACCGCACTCGAATCCCACTGTTTACTGCTTTTGTTACTACTGTCTTTGCTTTACTACTGCTGTTACTTTACTATTCCTACTACGAAAACTGTTGCTACTGATAAACTGATGTGAGCAAGATTGTTTCCAGGTGCAGCTGAATTGACAACTCAGTTGTTAAGGCTTATAAATATTCTTTGACTCCCCTTGTGTCGAATCAATAAATTGGGTTTCACTTCCCTCTAAAATACTGCGATACACCCCCTATACTTAGCGGGTCATCATGATGTAACTTATGCTTAAGCTTCTAGGTGTGCTTGGGTTTTTGAAATGGAGTTCATTTGAGTGGTTTTCGAATAAGTGTGATCTATACATATGAACTACATTCAATTTTCAATTGTCGTTTGAATTCAGTGTTTGAAACTTTTTGGGATGAAACAAAGTGGGCCTTGATACATCACTACTTGTACTAGCAAGGGGTGCAAAGAACCACAATTGTTTCTATTAAGATTTGAGTTCTAGGAACAGCCAAAGTAGGCTAGGTGATTAAATGGCAAAAGTGACCATTTGCTTATTTTATTATTTTTTATTTGTTTTTCTTTGGGATTTGCTTGGGGATGATCTAGATGATGTTTAATTCACCTTAGAATCATTTTACAACCAATGGATCACTCAAACATGGCAATTCAAAACAAATCCTAATTTAAATGCCCACACATATGAATGCTTAATGATTTTAAATGGAAATGATTTTGTTAACCCTAAATTGGGTAGATTTGATCTTGATTAACCTTGGATTAAGTTTTGGGATGTTACAAACCTTCCCCCCTTAAACAAAATCTCGTCCCGAGATTTATGAAAGAAAGCTAGGAACTAAAGAGATTTGGGAACTCTGTCCTAATGTAATCTTCTCGCTCCCAAGTGGATTCCTCTTCGGTATGGTTGCTAACTTTCCTTGTGGATGGCTGACATCTCTTCTGGCAGTTCCAGTTGATACAATACTTCTCCTCGACGATTCAGAATCTTAAAGGGCCCGATATATCTGGGGGCTAACTTTCCTTTCAGACTAAAACGTTGGGTTCCCTTCAATGGCGAAACCTTGAGATACACAAAATCTCTGACATTGAAAGTCAAGTCTCTCCTATTCTTGTTAGCATAACTCTTCTGTCTAGATTGGGCGGTCTTGAGGTGTTCACGGACTTTGTGAACCTTTTCTTCGGCTTCCCGGAGCATGTCCGGTCCAAAGATCTGACTTTCTCCTACTTGCGACCAATTCAAAGGGTTACGGCACATTCTTCCGTATAGGAACTCAAATGGTGCCATGTGCAAACTGGCTTGGTAACTATTGTTATATGAGAATTCTCCAAAAGGCAGGCAGTCTTCCCATTTTGATCCATACTCTAACACACAAGCTCTCAACATATCCTCTAAGATCTGGTTGACTCTTTTAGTCTGTCCATCGGTTTGCGGGTGATAAGCGGTGCTGAAATTCAACTTGGTTCCTTATCCTTCTTGGACTTTCTGCCAAACTCTCGAGGTAAATTGGGTTCCTCAATCTGATACTATGGTCTTGGGAGTTCCATGCAGACTAACAATTCTAGCAATGTACAACTCTGATAGGTAGTCTTGACAGGTATCAAATAGCTACCTTGGACAGTCTATCAACGATGACCCAGATTGAGTCATTTCCCCTACTAGAAGTAGGCAAACTGGTGATAAAGTCCATTCTGACGGAATCCCATTTCCATTCCAGAATCTGCAATGGTTGCAACAGTCCTGCGGGTCTCTGATGCTCTGCTTTGACTCTTTGACAGATGTCACACTTAGCGATGTAGCTCCCGATTTCTCTCTTCATTTTGTGCCACCAAAATTGCTCTTTCAAATCTTGATACATCTTCGTTCCTCCGGGGTGGATAGAATAAAGAGTATCATGGGCTTCCTGCATGATAACTTGCTTCAGCTCCGAATCTGCTGGCACATAGATACGTCCTTTGTACCACAGAACTCCTTCTTCGTCTTTGGTGAATCCAGGTACCTTTCCTGTACCAATACGATGTTTGATTCCGTCGATACTTTCATTTCCCTTCTGAGCTTCCTTGATTTGGCTAATCAAAGTGGGTTGAAGTTCAATGCTTGCTAGAAATCCTTGGCTAACTAGCTCAGTCCTAAACTTCTCCAACTCCTCATACAAACTTGGTTGCTTCTCTGCTAAGAGCATTCGCTACCACATTGGCTTTGCCGGGGTGATAGTGAATGTCAAGGTCATAATCCTTGATTAACTCTATCTGTCTCCTTTGCCTCATATTCAGCTCCTTCTGAGTGAAAATATACTTCAAGCTCTTGTGATCTGAGTAAATCTCACAGCAATTACCCATACGATAATGACGCCGTGTCTTCAATGCCAAAACTACGGCTGCTAATTCAAGATTATGGGTCGGATAGTTATGCTCATGCTGCTTTAGTTGTCAAGACAGATACGCGATGACTTTTCCTTCCTGCATCAATACACATCCGAGACCAATCTTGGATGCATCACAATACACATCAGACGGCTTCTTGATGTCTGGCATGATCAATATTGGGGCTGAAATCAATCTCTTCTTCAGTTCCTAGAAACTGGCTTCACATTTGTCAGTCCACCTCCTCGGTCCCCGCCGCGATCTCTCTCTCCTCTCTGCGCGTCTCTCCCCCGCTGCTACCCTACCTACCGGAGCATTCCCCACCTCCTCGGTCCCCTCCGTGGAGCTGCGCCCCGCCGCCAGCTCCTCCCTGCGGCGCCCCGTCCCGGCGCCTCACCCTCCTCCCGGCTCCGGCCACAACCGCGCCGCCCCAGCTCCCCTCACCACCCTCTGTTCCTCGACCCCTATCGTGTCTCCTTCGCACCGCCGGCCTCCGGCCGCCCCGAGCCGAGCCCCGCTCGCACCGCCGCCCTATCGACTCGCCTCGTCGCCTCCTTCCGCGTGAATCGCCTCCGGTCCGCTGGCCTGGGCCCGCCACCGCGCCGCCGCGGGCCCTTGCCTCGCCAACCATCTCCGCCGCCGTTGCTCTCCCTTCCGCCTCATGCTCCGGCCCACCGGCGCCGCTCCGACCCCTGCATCTCCCGGCTGTGCCGCCCCGAGCTCGAGCTCGACCCTCCTCCGCCGTCCTCACCCCGTCCTGCCTCGGGTGCTCCCCTCGCCTGTAGCACCAACCACCGCCACCGCCTCGCCTGTGGGTCCCTCATCGCCTCCTCACGGGACCCCAGCGTCGTCGTCGCCCCGAGCAAGATCTGCCACGGAACCAGTGTCCCGAGACCTGCTGGTCGCCGACCCTCGCGATGGAAGATGCTGGTTCCTCCTTCGTGTAGGTCCCCCTGACGACCACGCCCAGGCCGTGGCCATGTTAGTGCTCTGCTGTCCACCGTGAAGATGAGTATGTTCGAGTTCGGCGGGGTCAAGACCGGCTACCTTAGATCGATGTCTCCAGACCTGTCACGATCTCCTCGAAGAGAACGCCCTGAAGCTCTTCTTCTCGGACGTCAAGACCCCGGATGCCGAACCAAGACCTTCCGGCGCTGAAAAAGCTCGCCACCGACCCCCAAAACCGGAACGGCAAGTTCTCCTTCTCGGAACGCCAAGATCACCACCCCGGACGCCAAGGTCGCCGACACGGAACGCCAAGTTCTTCTACTCAGATCCGAAGACCGAACCCTGGCGCGCCAAGTTCTTCGACCCCGAAGACCGATCCATCGGAACGCCAAGACCTCCGTCCGAACCCGAGTTCTTCGTCCCAGGCGTCAAGATCTCCTACACGGACCCGAAGACCACTGGTACCCGATCCATTCAAGTTCGCCATCGACGGCAAGATCGACCGCTGGGTACCCAAGTTCTTTGTCGCGACACGACAAGTTCTCCATCTTGTATCCGAACCTCGTCGTTCCGTCGAACCCTGAGACTGAACCCCGGACCCCGGAACCCAAGATCTTTCGAACCTAGATGTGTGACCCTAAGCCCCTATTTTTATAATATGACATTATCAACTGTTGCATATAAATTGTTCATACCTGCATACCTGTCTATGGGTTGGGGGCATTATGCCGATTCACCTCATAATTAAATATGGAGTCTATATGCGGGATACTTTTGTCTTATTCCGGGCTCCATTTAAATTTGTGTAGCAAACCGATGCCCTGTTTTGCCATGTTAATACAACATTTAAATTGCGGGGTTGTTAAATAACTTAAACAGTTTAATTAATTATCGGGACCCCGGTTCCGCTTAATATTGCCTAATTGCATCTCATCTGTTCCATGCCATGCATCATATCATAATCATGTCGGATCTTCTGTCGTAGTATTTAATATTGCATCCGGTGTTTCTTCTAGTGTTTGCTTCTTCACGGATTAGGCCGATGAGTTGATGCGTGTACCGACAAGTTCTCCGGATGTGATCTCCGGTAGTGTTTCCTAGGCGAGCATCTCTCCCCCTTTCTACCTATTTTGCATTTATAGTCTTTATTTACTCATGTTGATCTATTGCTATCCGTGTCGTGATGCTATAGTTTCCGTGCACCAGTTATATCCCGTGCAGCCTCTATATGGCCTTGGACACCTCCTATTACCTGTGCTTGGTAGACAGCTAGCCTTGCGAGTCGTAGTTGCTTGCTCAGGTGCGATCTCATGTTGTCAAGTACCACAGTTGATGGAATGCTGGCAGGTGTTTAATGGTGGAGATGTTTAATGGTGGAGATGATCATGACTTTAAATACAACTATTAAATTGCTGGGACAACTAATGAAAGAGGCACCGGTGGGCAATATATGCTATTTGGTTTTTATGTCCACTTGTGTCCCGTAGGCCCCGAGTACTTGATACCTGTTCCTTGACTATTCGCACTATCCACATCCGGGAGACCCTATGGGATCCCCCTGAGCCAGAGCTTGATTCATTTCTATTTCTTGGGGCCACAAACTAGTTTGAGGTTTTATTACTATCCTGTACGTATGCCATGCTTTACCGCTTTATTTGCGATTGTGCCTGGAGCACCTGTACTGTTTAGGATCATGAGACGTTTTCGCTGTACCGACAAGCCCAGTCACACTTCAGGTTCCCAGTCGTTTACAGCCGTCCACACAAACCCTGGGTCCTTTCCGGAGCCGGCCAACTTCATTGCGGGTAGCTTAGTGGGGTGGCCCCTGAAATATTTTATGAATCCTATGATTGCCTTGTCATGAAAGCCTCGTTGGGTTTTGAGTTGGTTTTGCCAAGGTTGATCAAGTGTGTGTTGCTATTTGTGCACCCCTGCAGGGTAAAACTTTCTGAAAGCCGTGTCCGCGGTTATGGACGACTTGGAGCACGGTATCTTGATCATAGACAAGCATAACTAAAGTAGTGTTATAAATTTGACTTAATATGTGACTAGTAATCAACTTCACTACAATGGAATGGATAATAAAAATGCCAACAACTGGTGGATCTGTGGTGATCTGTGTCATGCTGTACCTGCCTAGTAAGTATTGCAACTCCAATGGAATGTGATAAAAGTGCCAACAATTGTTGTGTTTTGGGATTCCTCAGGACAATTATATCTGACTAGTAAATGTTCCAACTACAACAGAATGGTGATTAAAACTACCCACTACTTATGTTATCAGGATGACTCATGCTATCTATATCTGACTAGTAAGTGCTTTAACCATAATCGAATGAATAAAACTGCCAACTGTGTGAGTTCCTCGGTTTGACTTCCTCGTTTGGTGTCGAGGGGGAATACCAGGATGGGTATGATTGGTGTTAGTCTCAGGTTGGAATCGAATAGGTCTTTCTTATCCCTCTCTAATAGCCGATAGTTGTATTGAGTCTCTATAGGTTGTTTAGTGCATGCTTCGCTGCCGCTTCAGTCCACCATACCTATGTAGGCGAGAGCCGCCGAATTCTAGCCTTTCCGTGTACTGGCCTCAGTACTGACGCTCCTATCTTTCCTTTGCCCTTTGTCGGCACCCTTTTTGTTTTAGCAGGTTTGAGATCAACGTCGTTAGCAGAGTTACCCTTCCGGCTTGGCCTGGGCAGGGTTATGGACGCCATTGGTTATTCTTCAGGGCTCTTAGCCCCATCTACATCTTGTCCGTACTCGGACGCTGTATCGTTTTCAAGGTGATTTGGATCTTTGTAGTGTATATTTGTAATCTTGACTCTTGGAGTCGTGTTGTATATATATCTGTTCTGTGGGTCCCCTCGAGGACTGTTGTGTAATGGTATTACTTCGTTTTCCACCCGCACGAAAGTGCTTGGTGGGCGTCCTTGAATCGTTTCTATGCGGGTTTGGCGGAAAGGGCTAAAACTTGCATAGGGCCGATTCAAGGGTGTTACAGAGTGGTATCAGAGCCCAGCAGTTGTGATACCCCACTGGTCCAGCCTGTAGGATAACCTAGCTAACGGCCGATGTAGCGTGTCAAAACTATTTTGCAAAATCGGTTCGATAAATCTCATTAGATCTGATTTTACTCCTTACCCTCTACTATTCTCCTCTTACCTCTGCGTGTTTTGAATCTTCTCTCTTCCCTTTCTTCTAGTCCAGGATTTCTCGTGGTTGGGTTTTCGTCGTACCGTCAGGGTTTCGCTTCCTTCTTTGGTAACGGTACTTCTACATCCGGTCTTCGTGCTATCTGAGAAATCCTTTATCTGTTGGACTTCTCGCTGTTTCTTGTTGTGCCTTCCAGTGTTTTCCGACGCGACGACATCATCTACGCCAGATCCGATGCAGAGCCTGCATCACCCCTTTGTTCCGCACCTCGCTTGTCGAGATCTTCAGTCTGATTCCGAGAGTTGGTTGTATAATTCTGCTATTCACGTACGGAGTAATGATATGAGTGCGGAATGGAGTCGCGACCATACCACTACTCTTATCATTCCTTTTGTATATTGAATCGGTGGATCCAGCAATTTTACTCCGTCCACGGAAGCTAAAGGTGGCTTTATTTGTTCATACCTCTACCTTCGCCCTGTGTTCCCGGAGTGTTCTCTCGACGATCACGGACAACGACCTCTTGTTAGTGGTGTCGTGAGGATTTACACGAAGCGAGAAGATTCTGATCGTCGGCCTTCTTCCCGGTACGATGAGGCGGATCTCGAGGGCGAGATCCCTTGTTGGTGGTGTCGAATTGTGGCACCCCGCTAAAACCACTACTAGAAAATCGCGGAGTTTTTGTGCATTGCATCATCATGACCGCATGCTCATGTCATCATGCCACATTGCATTTGAGCATCTTCATCATCATGCATCTGTTTGTCTAAAACTATTTTCGAAAAGTCTATTTTTGTTTTCTTAATACCCCGCCTTTATTTCAAATCGAAACACCGGGCCTCTTCCGGGTATTTTGTTTTGTCTAAAAATAGTTTACAAAAGGACTTTAAAATAAAAATAAATAATAAAATTATTTTTAGGACCGGGGAGGCAGTCCAGCCGTTAGGCCGGACCACCTACTACCCGGTCCAAAACCATCTAACCCTCTAAACCAAACCCTAACCTAAAAATCTGCCTAACACCTACCTACCCCGCCGCCACACTCACAGCCGCGCATGCCGCAGAGCCCTGCCCAGCCCCATCCCGCACTGCAGCTCCCTCTCTCATGCCACACAGCGTGCAGCACCCACTCCCCGGCCCCTGACCTTGTCACGTTGCACACCACACACGCACCCAACGCACATGCACTCGCGCGCGCGCAGCCGCTCTGGCCCCACCTCCTTTTTCTGGGGATTAGTTCGATAATGAACTCAATATCCTTATCCGGGGGCATACCGGACAATTCATCTGGGAATACGCCGGGGTATTCACAGACTACTCTGACTTGGTCTATGGTGGGTAGGGCTAGACTCTTGTTGCACTTGAATTGACGAGGTAAGGTTTCCGATATATGCTCTACTGTGACTCCAGAGCTACTCGTCATGGTGAAGGCTTTCTTAGCACAGTCTATCAGCCCTTTATGCTTTGACATCCAATCCATTCCTAGTACTACTTCTAATCCTTTGGTTCCAAGTACTATTAGATTAGCATAAAAATCTATCCCATGTATTCTGATAGGCACAGCTTTGCAATTTTTTCTAGCTTTTGTAGTTGAACCGGGGATTTGAACTATCATGACATGCTTCAAGTTGGTTGGGTGGATCTTACTAGTGCATGCAAATTCTTCGGTGACAAATGAATGCGATGCTTCCGAATCAAACAACACCCTTGCTAAAACTGAGTTGACAGAAAACATACCCAGCACTACATCTGGCGCTTCTTGGGATTCTTCGGCGTTCATGTGGAAGAGACGGCCGTTGCGGTTGTGAGGGTTACCTGGGGAAAATATTCTTCCTAGTTGAACACGACGCTGTTGTTGAGCTGGGGCATTCACATTGGCAGTGGCGGCAGTCTTCTTGGGGCACTCATTGGAATAGTGACCCTTCACTCCATACTCGAAACAAGTGATTTGAGACTTGTCTTTAGCTACGACGGACACAACATTACTTCCAGTTCTGGGTGCAGTGTTGTTGTTGTTGTTGCTCTTGGGAGGTGCACGGTTGAAATTGCTGGTGTTGCCGGGGTAGTTGTTGTTTCCTCTGGACTTCACATTGCCTCCGCAACGGTTGGGGTAGCTTGGGCGAGACATTGCGGGTCGGTTGTTTCTTGGTGCATACCCTGCAGACGGGTTGGGACGGTACTTCTAGTGATTGTTGGATCCAGCTTGGTGCATCATATGACGTTTGCGGTTTTCATTTGCCTGGTTAATCTTCCCTTCCATCTGAACGGCAGAGTCGACTAGCTCTTCGAGATCCTCGGAGCGGATGTTGACGAGGATAGTCAGCATCTCATCATGCAGTCTGTTCAGGAATCTCTCCTTCTTCTTGGCCTCCGTGTTGATCTCACCAGGTGCGTACCTAGCAAGTGACAGGAATTTGTCACGGTACTCCACCATAGTCATTCTGCCTTGCTTCAACTCTCTGTCATCCCTCATTCTGGTGACTAGGCCCTGCGCCACGTGGGTGCGGCTAAACTTGATTTTGAAGGCTTCCCATGTCATCACTTGACCATGGTTCATCAGGCGGATGCAGTTCCACCAGGCTCTTGCATCTCCTGCCAAGTGGTGGGTGGTAAAGAGAACTTTATCGTTGTCATCAACTCTGGCTACTTCCAAATTGTTCTCCATCATCTGCAACCAGTCATCAGCATCTAATGGGTTCTCCGAAGTACTAAAGATTGGGGGATTGGTATTCTGGAAGTTTTTCAGTTTGGATCCTTGATGATCCTAATTTCCATGTCCTTGGTTGTTTTGGGCCAACTGGGCGATCTTCTGTAGTGTTGCTAAGTTGGCCTGGCACTCTGCCCTGCTTGCTTCATGGTCTGCCACTAACATCTGCATAATCTGCAGCATTGGGTCATGCGATGAGGTGCTCCCTCCTTGGTTTCCACGAGTCATCTGAAGATTGAGGTAGATAAAGGGGTAAGAGGGAAAGTTCTAAGGTCATGGCTTTGGTTTCAAAGCTAAAACTTTGAGTTTGACTCAGGTTTTGCAACTAACTTCTTTTCATTCAAACAAGCACACGATACAAACACACCCACACCACAACAACAAGGCAAAACAGATGGTTTTAGGAACCATTCTGCAAGCTACGATACAATGGGACCGATACTCCTCACTCTATGATAGTGCTCTAGTGCTTCTCCTCATCGTCGATGAAGTCGGAGTCGTCATCGTCGGTGTGGAAGTCCACGGCATCCTCCTCTAGAAAGTCATCATCATTGCTAAGGTAAGAGTCCAGATCTCCCTGAATGTCTTCACCTTCCTCTTCTTCCTCCTTTGTTGCAAGTTGAGCTTCTTGCTCCTTGATGGTCTTCTCGAGGTCGGCCACCTTCTTGCGAAGACGGGCGATGGTGCGATCCTTCTTTTCGCGCTGGCGGCAAAGAGACTGACGGTCCTTGACAAGCAGTGAGAAAGTCTGGGACTTCTGGGCGGCAATGGCAAGGTTGTGGTTGGCAAACTCCATAGCATTGTCCAATTCCTTCTGGCGGTCGTACAGTAGGAAGTCAAGGCTCTCCACTTGACGCTTCAACTTCGGGTGACTTGGCATCTCCATTGGCATTCCCATGAAGTCACGCCTTGCATAGTGAACAAAGCGGGTTCCTTGGATTTGGTTGACACTGAGGGCACATAGACGTGCGAGAGCTTCATGCATTGCCCTGGCTAATCCATCTAGCCAGTTGTTCTCTCTTACGGAGACCTGGATTCTCCCGGACATTGGTGCTTCTATACTTCCTCGAAGATCAGCGGTGACTAGCCATTGTAAATCTCCTCCTAGGGGTCCAGGAAGTTGAGCTCCAAGAAACTCCGGATGTGGGCGTCCCAAGAGCTCAGACGGTGAATCTAGATCCCTCTCGAAGATCAGTTGGCCTCCGTTGCCCAACTGGTAGAACTTGCTGAACCGAGTCTCCATCTACAAGAATTTAGGATGAGGAAGTTAGTGAAGTGATCAAGTGTGTCAATTTTTATGTAGTAATGTAAGAATTGGAGGAACATGAATTTTTGAGAAAGAATGAATTCCCAAGGGTATGAGAGGAAATAGTTTTTCATAAATACTCACTTTGGTTTTGAAATTAAGTTTTTGTTCGGACGTCCATTCTAACTAGGGTCTCCTATGGTCAGCATGCCTCTGATATCAACATGTCCACACCCGGATTTTTAATCACAGATGCCTGTTATGTCATACATCGCAATCCCAGGATTACCATTTTTGCGAGACATAAGAGATTGGATATCACAGTACCTCATCCATTACAAACCATAATAAGGTCTTACACGAATAAAGGATCTCATGATCCAGTCTTAATACAACAAGCAGTGGAATATATAATAAGCATAGCGGTGGGGTCCATCTTCAGGGGCACAGGCAATGCTGACGATGGAAGATAGTCCTAGTTATCATAGTCGTCCTGATGTCCTTCATCTTGGTAGTCTCCTTTATAGTCTGGCCATAGGAATAGCCAGGGACAAAAGCCATGAGTACTCTTTAAGTACTCGCAAACTATCACTAACAAGTAAGGTAGTTCTAGTAGGATTGCTAACTCTAGGTTTATTTGTAAAGTTAAGTTTGAAACCTATGCTGAGTTCAGAAACAAAGAAAGATAAAATAAAGTTCTAGAATCACTTAAGTTGGGAAGCTAGTGTCACAGTAACAACTCTGTGGTTGTAGCATCCCAATTGTCTAACAATTGTAATGCTACTTGTCCTAGTAAGATATTGGCTACGTCATATATATTATTGTTGCATCACAATTATATCATGCTCATGTCATCATGCCACCTTGCATTTGAGCATCATATAAAACTCTCTTTCTTTGGTTTTTCTCTCATATGCATTATTAATTGTATTTGCCTCTTGATATTGTATTTGGTATTGATATATTGTCTAAATGCCCAAGTTGAGTTGGGGGCATATCTTTTATTCACCTCCATTATCTTTTCTTCCACCACTTTATAATTCCACCACCCTACTAGTTCATGAGCTTGTTGTCTTTATTTTGGTTTTATCTAGCTCATGGGCAATAGGGTGGATCTAATCCTACTTATCCTTTGCTTGGCCTTTATTCCACTTATGGGAAATGCATAAGAATAATGCCATCCTATTATTATTGTTTTCACAAAATAAATCATGGCATTATTATTTTTGCATGGGCCATGAAAAGGTACCACCACCTTTAGCCATTTGGTTTTCTTTTGGATTTAGTGATTCTTTTCTTTGTGTATCATCACCATCTTTACCACTCTTTTACTCTCATCAACATCTATTACTCCAATTATCTTCATTCATGTTTTATATGAAGGATTCTTCCCATACATCTTTCTTTCTCTTTTTCATGATTATTTTTCCTCCACTCATCTTAGCCTAAATCCAAGCCTTTCCTCTCACTCCCTAGCTAGCCCTGTTCCATTATTCCATTATGCAAAAACTCTCAAAAAGATTAATTCTTGGGCTGGTTTAAATCTGAAACAAATCAAAAATATAAATCAAAACAGATAATAAAACAAAAAGAAATAAAAAGGAGAGAACCTTACCTGCAGCGCAGCCAGCAGCCCACCAGTGGCCACGCCCGTCGCGGCCCATCTCCCGGCCCACCTCCCAGTCGTACCACTTCAGCGCCGACGCCACCCTGTTCCTCTTCTCCCCCGACTAACGCCGTCGCCTCTCTCTCTCAGCAGCAGACGGAAAGCAGCGGCGGGGAGCAGGTGGCCGTCCCCCCACCGTCTGCCACGTCAGCTACGCCTCCCGCACGTCAACCTCCGCCTTATCTTCGCGCCGAGTCGCTTCCCCCGAACCCTAGCTACCTGTCGTCCCTCTTTTTCTCTCCTCCCTGCCGCCGCCAGTCTGAGGGCCCGTCGTTGTTGCCGCCATCGCCGGTGACCGGGGACACACCGGGGAGCGCCGCCACAGTCCGTGTCGAAGATTCCGCCAGCCAGGAGATCCAGGATTGCCCGAACCCATCCCACGACCGCGAGCCGCCAGCACCACCGCAGCAGCTCCGCCGTTCCCCTCCACTCCGGCCGTCCCTGCCTCCGAATTCCGCGGGAATCGGATGAGGTGAGCTTTCCCCCTCGCCCCTTTCCTTTTCCCCCTCTGCGAGCCTAGTGCCGCCAGTAATTGGTCCCCGCCGGTGAGGTGCTCCGCCGGAGTGCAGGTTGAGAGTAGCGCTTCCCCTCTGTTCGCCGACGAGCCCCGACCAGCAGAGCCAGCCACCGCCGACCCTCCCTAAACGAAATCGGTAGCCGAGACCTCCCGCTGCAAGTTCCGTTTTTGCGGCCAGAGCTCTCTCGCCGCGGACGCGACGCCACCTTCGCCGGAAGTCCGCACCGACATCAGTCATCGTCGATGTTCGGAGAAACAGCGCCAGATTCAGACAGCGCTCGCGCGACCGTTTTGCAAAAAGGACCCCCGCGCTATTTGGCGATCACGCCCAGGTCCCCAGCAGCCCTAGTGTCCCCACCTGTCAGCCGCCTGGCAACTTGCAGAAAACCCCCCAGCAGACCCGGCTCTCCACCCGCGCTCCCCTGCCCCGCCACTTGGTCAGCCCACCGCTGCCACTGTCACGTGGGCTCCGCGCTCTCGTTGGGCCCGCACGTCAGCCCCTCGGCTAGCCTCTGCCCCGGTGCAAAACGTTTTTCTCACGCGCGTGGCCCCAGACCGCATTGTCCCCTCCCGTCAGCGTCTAGGCTAGGGTTACCTGCGGTGTAAAATGTTTTCCGTTGTCTGTTTTTAATTAAACCTTTTTCAAATTGATTTAAATTCAAATTCAAATCAGATTCAAATAATTTTTAAAATACAAATCCAAATAATGCAAATAATATATGTTTTGGAATCAGAAAAATGTGAGGAATTCAAATATGCCCTTCAAAATATGTTGAGATGACTGATGAGTTTATTAAAGAATGTAAGAACACCCATGATGGGAGCGCTGCTAAGAGTCTCCTTGAGAGGCGTACTATTAGACCCAAATTATCTCCTGCTGCTAAGTTTGCTGCTTCTCCCATAAACATTATAGATGAAGATTATGATTTCTTTCTCGATCTATCTTACATAGCTATTGTCGAGAAAGAACCTTTTGTGGGACTAAGAATGAAAGTGCGATAGCACATATGAATGAACTTTCTACCATGAGTGGCTTGTTTTCTGATAATATTAAGATGCGTACTTACTTTGTTGCTAAGATTTTTCCCTTTTCACTGAAAGGAGAAGCTAAAACTTGGTTTAGTAATTTACCACCTGGATCTATTGATAGCCTTGAGTGCTTGATTAGTACTTTCTTGTAGAAATATTTTCCTCCTAGTGCTAGACATGCTATTTTGCAGGAACTTTTTGATTTTAAACAGGGAGAAAAAGAGGTATTGCCTGAATCTTGGGCAAGGTTTTGTGCTTTGATTCATGCACAGGCTGGAAGTCCATTATCTAAGAATGAGCTTCTTGATATATTTTATAATGGACTAACTGAGGAATCTAGGACATACCTAGATAGTTGTGCTGATTGTGTTTTCAGGAATAGGACTCCAAAGGAAGCTGAGGAATTAATGGCTAAAATAAGCAAGAATTATGAAGATTGGACTCCTCCTAAACAAGCTATACCAGAAGTAATTGTACCTGAACCATCTACTCCTGTGCCTATTCCAACATCAAAGAAGAGGGGAGTTATTGAATTAAATGATGAAGTGATGAAGGAAGCTAAGAAATGTCTTAAGGAGAAGGGAATTAAAGCTGCAGATGTCAAGAATTTACCTCCTATAGAAGAATTATGTAAGCCTATTTCCCTACTCATCCACTATTGAGGTACACTCTCTCCAACACTTTGATGAAGGTGATATCCCTGACTTGAAACCTCCTGATTAATGCTTAGAAGAATTTGATATCTTTATTGTTAAGCAAGATAACTTTAATAAAAGGGTGCAAAATCATCTAATGAAAAACACTAGAGCTATTGTTGAGTTGAAAGATATTGTGGAAAGAACCTCTAAAGATATTGTGGAAAGAACCCTGACCCCCCCACTAACTCTCTCCCCTACCACTTTCTTCTCTCTCCCGAGTAAGCTCCAGTTCATAGCTCAAAGTCGCGTTTTTTCTATGCTTGCTCTCGATTTCTTCGATCTCCTTGCTCAGCCCATCTTTCTTGCTGAAATTTGGAGCATTTGTTCCCTGGTATGTGACTCCTCCCCTTGTCCAAGTAGATTTGTGTTTAGTGGATTATATGTTGAGTATTTTGTTGTTGTAGGTGACTGGTTTTGAGAGCTTGTAAGCTTGTTTGATGCTTAGAGATATAGTTTTGATGCATGTTTAGGCCTCTTGCAAGTCCCTATGAGTAGAATCCTTTATTATATTTACTTTGCAATCACGTGTGTAATAGGTGTTTAAATTTCAGAATAGAAGATGAGTGAACACCACCTAAACCAACATGAGCTTTGGGTGCCTGAGGTCATGAAGGTCCACCAGGAGGAGGAAGTTTTTCCCTCCATTTATCCATGCCCTGAGTTCATGAGAGCTGCAGGAATTCTACAAGATTTCCACACTTTGGTTTCTAATGCAGGGTTAGAGCCCTTTTTGGAAGATGAACCTTGTCAATTTGTGAAGCTAACCATGTCTGTGGTGCAGGATTTCCAATTTAGTCACTCTTTGCCTAACCCCATGGTCCATTACAAAATCTACAATATTGCTGTCAACCTTTCTCTTGATGATTTTTGTGCAGCCATTAAGGTACCTCAATGGGGATCATGTAGGAAGATTAAAGAGAGACCTGAACCACTCATGGATTTATATGCAGAAATTTGCCAAGGGAGTAGCTTCTCGAAGGAGAGTGGAAAAATCCGTAACATTCATCTTCCCTCCATTCGCTACTTTGCCTACTTTATTACTAAGTGTGTTCTTGCTAGGAAAACTACCAATAAGTTATCTTTGTTTGATTTAGCATTTATCTTTGTTGCTCTTAGACGAGATAGGTCTTACAACTTGGGTGCTTTGATAGCTTTCTGTCTCGCTGCTAACCGTGAGAAAGGTGGAATTTGTGGAGGCCTCATTGCTTCTCATTTACTAGCATTGCATGGTTTAGTGCCTCATCATCTAGACCTACAGTTTCCCATAGAGAGGCTTGATTTTATTCCATGTTACAACATAAATTTATTTCCTCGTGGGCTAGTTTGAGTGAGTTGTCTTATGAAATAACCTTTCTCAAAGCTGGTTGGAGAAAGAGCAAGTCCGAGCGTGTTGTTCTTTTGCCTGCACCTGTCTTGTTTAACCTTGATAACAGGGAAGGATGGTCACTCACTAAGGAGGAGCTTAACACGTACTTGGGAGAGCTCTCCCAACAGGATCAGGACACTAGAAGGGAGGTCACGGATGATTCGGTCTAGCCCTTGAATGAGGGAGAGTCTTCATATCAGCAGCTCGCTTATATATTGGGGAGCTTCCTTTTCTTCTCATGGGCCCAGCTACGACCATTTTTACCAAGATTCGCCCGCTTGGAACCCCTATTCATACATGGATTGATACCCACTTAGGACAAAAGCCTAAGCTTGGGGGGAGGTACGCCGACACCGCACTAATCTCAATATCATGTTGCGTCGGTACTTTGTATATTCATGTTTTCGTTCTCTTTTTAGTTTTCATTCTTCTTTGCTTTTGCTTTCTAAAAAACACAAAAAGACCAAAAATATTTTTGTTGTTTCTCTTTGGTTTGCTTCTTCTTTTTTCCTTGGTTTGTTTTCTCCTTTTTGCTTTGTTTGAACTATTCGAAAAATCCAAAAAGATTTTGCTTTGTTTTTTCCCTTTTTGGTTCTTGTTTAAAAATCGAAAACACCAAAAATATGTGTCGTTCTTCTTTGGTTTTTGTGAGTTTGCTACAGGGTTCCGCAGTTCTCAGTGGAATATTGGTTTCATATTATTATTCAAGCCACACAAGTGAAGAGCAATGATGAGGATTAATGACAACTTGAGGCGTGGTAAGAGGCTGGTAACGAACTCTATTTGTTTTCATTTTTGTACATATACTCATCACTGTGGGCATGCTTAGTCCGTTCATGTAGAGTGTATGTTTTCTTTGGATGCTTAATAGTTCTTGCTTTCTTATGATTAGCTCCAGCTTGCTAATAGTTTTTAGCATGTCTCTTGAATGTTTGCTTGCATTACTCTATTCATAAATTGGTATGACACCGTGGTATCCTCCTCTGAATGTTTCATTTGAATTGACTTGGCACATGCTCATGCATGCACATGACTGTAATAATCAGTTAAGCCTCGATGAAATATTTTTCCTTGAGGATCTTGAATCACTTTCATGCCATGAGTAGTCTTGTTTTGTTGCAAGCATGATAATGACAGCTATTGCTCTCTCGTTTGTCGCTCCCTTAGTATTGCTAGCCTTCACTTCCACTGAGTGTTTTACTCATGTTTCCAACTCCCTAAACCAAATATTTCCAAAGTGTCCACCATACCTACCTATTAGCATCATTTGCTACTTTCGTGCATATTCAATATGCCTTGTTTTCTTCCGAATAAGATGTTTGCTTGTTATGGGAAAATTAGTTAGTAAAGCTCTCATGAACTTGATGGCACGCTTTATTTTCCGCACTTAATAAACATGAACCATTGTGAACTCTCCATGAAAGTTATATGCTTGCAAATTATAGGCCGGGGATTAGCAGAACCGTGCTGTCACGGGGAACGCTTTCAACACTTGTAAATATATACCCAGTTGATACCTTGTTCTTTTGTTTGCGGATGTCATCGGTGTGAAATAAAAGGGGATCTTGTAAGTCCATGGAGTTATGTATGTGTATTAGAGAAACGCCTGGGCCGCTGGTCTAATCCATCCTGACATTGTGGAAACCTGCAGCGTAACCATAATGATATCTATGAAGCATTCTTGTTATAAAAAAAGAGAGAGGTAGCTATTGAGAAAAAGAAAAATGGAGTTCTATGAAAAGAGGAAAGAGAGAAAAAAGCACCATTTTCCCATGGTAAATAAGAAGATTGCTGAGATACTCATTGTCTGCTTGCCTTGTCATTTTGATATGGGGATTCTTCTATATCATCAGGCAAGGGGTACCCCGTTGGCGGTTCTCAATGATACGCACATACTTATGATGACAAGAACTTACCGGTAACTAAAGTTGAGTAGCATGAGGAGCGACCCTCGTACTCAAGGGACTTGGGATTTCTAGTTTATAGTCTGTCAAGCATATAACTTAGATTGGACCTCACTTTCACTTTAACCACTTTAAAGATGCTTATGATAGGGGCAATGAGAGCTCAAAGCTAATGAGTACCATACTTTCAGCATTTGGAAGCCTTTCAAAATTATTCAAAACCTTTTCTTCTACTTGTTGAGTCTCCACATATTCTTTGAGCACCTTCTTGAGAGCATAGTTGTCATTCTTTATGTTTGTTCCATTACTTGATTATTTGTGTTATGACTTTGATGCTTGTACCTTTGATATCTTTACTTCTAGTCATCACTTGACCTTTAGAGGTGCCTTAGCATTCATAATCAAAGGCAAGCGAGATACCACTCTATCATACCTTTCTATGAGCATTGTAATGTTGCTTATGTTTATGCTTCATGCTACTTATTATTCTTGAGTTGGAATCTCTTCATAGCTTGCAATGACTATTAAGTAGACTCAGTTGCATACTCTTTAGTATGAATTGTCTAGGTAGTTGATCATATTGCTGAGAATATTTATATCATATGAAGCAAATGTGTTCGTGAAAGTTCTTTATCGCACTCAGTTTTCAACTAAATTGCTTGAGGACAAGCAATAAGCTAAGATTGGGGGGAGTTGATACGTCCAAAACGTATCTACTTTCCCGAACACTTTTGCTATTGTTTCTCCTCTATACTTGTGTGATTTGAATGCAACTAATGCAAACTGACGTTGTTTTCAGCAGAATTGCCTTGGTGTCTACTTTTTGTGCAGAAAATCAACTATCAGGAAAAATCCCGGAAAATATGCCAAAAATCCTATTTCACTTGAAGACAGCAGGAGCCAGAATACGAGACGGACAAGAGACCTGGGGTGGCCACACCACCTGGTGGCGCGGGCCAGGCCAGGCCGCGCCAGGGGGTGGTGTGGGCCCCCAGGCACCGCCTCGGCCTCTCTCTTCGCCTATGAGGAGCCTTCTGACCTAAAAACTTCGGGGGGTTCAACGTTTTTCCAGAAGGACTTCCGCTCTGCCGCCACCACCAGATTCCAGGAAACAGCACCAGGAACTCCGTTCTAGCACCCTGCCGGGACGGGGAATTGGAGGAGATCATCGCCATCATCATCACCATCGCTCCTCCATCGACCATCCATGTTTCCCCCATCTATGAGTGAGTAATCCCCCTCTATAGGCTATGGGGATGGTAGGGATTGGATGAGATCGTTCATGTAATCACATCAGATCGTTAGGGCTTGGTGCCTAGTATCTTTTATTAGTGCTTTATGACTTTGTTGCGACTTGTTGTGCTTAATGCTTGTCACTACGGCCCGAGTGCCATGATTTCAGATCTGAACTTATTATTGATTCATTATGATAGTATTGTTCTTGGTCTTATCTACAAGTTGTATACATACGTTGTTGTCCGGAACCTATGGCCCCGAAGTGATAGAAATCGGGATAACCGGAAGGGAAAGGCTTTGATGTGAGGATCACATGTGTTCACGAAGTGTTAATGCTTTGCTCCGGTGCTCTATTAAAAGGAGTACCTTAATTGCCAGTAGTTCCCTAGAGGCCCCGCTACAAACGGGCTGGCAGGACAAAAGATGTTGTGCAAGTTCTCATTGCGAGCATGTATGACTATATATGGAACACATGCCTAGGATTATCTAGTACTTGGGTGCTTTATCTTATTTATCTGCAATTGCCCTATGTTCTGATTGCTATGTAAATTGTCTTGTCCATGCAACCCCCGTCCATCCATCCCTATGCCTACCGCACTCGAATCCCACGGTTTACTGCTTTTGTTACTACTGTCTTTGCTTTACTACTGTTGTTACTTTACTATTCCTACTACAAAACTGTTGCTACTGATAAACTACTGTGAGCAAGATTATTTCCAGGTGCAGCTGAATTGACAACTCAGTTGTTAAGGCTTATAAATATTCTTTGGCTCCCCTTGTGTCGAATCAATAAATTGGGTTTCACTTCCCTCGAAAATACTACGATACACCCCCTATACTTGTGGGTCATCAAGACTATTTTCTAGCGCTGTTGCCACGGAGCATAGCTTTATTTATCAAGTTCAGTTGGATTCTCTATTGTTCGCTGCTATCCATCCATCATGGGTAAGTCTCGTGATGGCAAGGTTCCTATTTTACCATCCAATACAAGAAGAGGTACGGTTCTAAACACCTCTGTTGCTCTTGATTCACCATCTGTTATAAGTAAGCTCGTTACACCACCACATACACATGCTACACACACTGCTACTACTGCTGAATCTGAAACTTCTGATGCTTATGATGTTGTTTCTACTGTGCTTGATAAGAGTGGTTCATTAGGTCCTTTCCTAGATGCTACAATTGCTAGAACTATAGCTGGAAATACCGAAACTCCTAATGAAGACACTACCACACCTGTTAGCTCACCTGAGTCTAGTGAGAGTTATGATACTGAAGAAGATTATGTTGAGATGACTGATGAGTTTATTAAAGAATGTAAGAACACCCATGATAGGAGAGATGCTAAGAGTCTCCTTGAGAGGCGTACTATTAGACCCAAATTATCTCCTGCTGCTAAGTTTGTTGCTTCTCCCATAAACATTATAGATGAAGATTATGATTTCTCTCTCGATCTATCTTACATAGCTATTGTCGAGAAAGAACCTTTTTGTGGGACTAAGAATGAAAGTGCGGTAGCACATATGAATGAACTTTCTACCATGAGTGGCTTGTTTTCTGATGATATTAAGATGCCTACTTACTTTGTTCCTAAGATTTTTCCCTTTTCACTGAAAGGAGAAGCTAAAACTTGGTTTAGTAATTTACCTCCTGGATCTATTGATAGCCCTGAGTGCTTGATTAGTACTTTCCTACAAAAATATTTTCCTCCTAGTGCTAGACATGCTATTTTGCAGGAACTTTTTGATTTTAAACAGGGAGAAAAAGAGGTATTGCCTGAATCTTGGGCAAGGTTTTGTGCTTTGATTCATGCACAGGCTGGAAGTCCATTACCTAAGAATGAGCTTCTTGATATATTTTATAATGGACTAACTGAGGAATCTAGGACATACCTAGATAGTTGTGCTGATTGTGTTTTCAGGAATAGGACTCCAAAGGAAGCTGAGGAATTAATGGCTAAAATAAGCAAGAATTATGAAGATTGGACTCCTCCTAAACAAGCTATACCTGAAGTAATTGCACATGGACCATCTATTCGTGTGCCTATTCCAACATCAAAGAAGAGGGGAGTTATTGAATTAAATGATGAAGTGATGAAGGAAGCTAAGAAATGTCTTAAGGAGAAGGGAATTAAAGCTGCATATGTCAAGAATTTACCTCCTATAGAAGAATTATGTAAGCCTATTCCCTACTCATCCACTATTGAGGGACACTCTCTCCAACACTTTGATGAAGGTGATATCCCTGACTTGAAACCTCCTGATCAATGCTTAGAAGAATTTGATATCTTTATTGTTAAGCAAGATAACTTTAATAAAAGGGTGCAAAATCATCTAATGAAAAACACTAGAGCTATTGTTGAGTTGAAAGATATTGTGGAAAGAACCTCTAATGATGTTAAAATGATTGTTAAACACTTTCAAATGGTTCAAACTCAAATAGATCAACTCGTTAAAGTTCAAAACGACTTTCAACTTAATGCTGCTAAAGAAAAACATGCTTATGAAATTAGAACTAGAAGTGGAGTTGCGACCCAGGATCCTCTATATCCTGAGGGGCATCCCAAAAGAATTGAGCAGGATTCTCAACAAGCTGAAAATAGTGGTTCTACTCGTAAGAAAAGGAAAAATAAACATAAAGCTGTTGTAGAACCCTCTGAACCGGCTATAGATCCTAATAGTATATCTATCTCTTATGCTGAAACTGAAAGTGGTAATGAAGAAAATGTTGTTCCTAATGAAGAAAAAGTTGAAGAAGAACCTGAAAACCATACTAAGAATACTAAATACACCAAAGAAGATTTTATTGCTAAGAAACATGGTAGTGAAAGAGAACCTTGGGTCCAAAAACCTATGCCTTTCCCTGATAAGAAACACAAGTCAAAGGAAGATGAACACTATAATCAGTTTTGTGAGTGGATGAAGCCTTTATTCTTGCAAATTCCTTTGACTGATGCTATTAAATTGCCTCCTTACTCAAAGTATATGAAGGACATTGTCTCGAATAAAAGAAAGATCCCTAATGAAGAAATTTCTACTTTGCTTGCTAATTATTCCTTCAATGGTAAGGTTCCTAAGAAACTTGGAGACCCAGGGATTCCAACTATCCCTTGCTCTATTAAGAACAGTTATGTTAGAACTGCTTTGTGTGATTTGGGAGCTAGAGTTAGTGTTATGCCTTTCTCTCTCTATAAGAGGCTTCAACTTGAAAAATTAATACCAACTGATATATATTTGCAAATGGCTGATAAATCTACCACTATTCTTGTGGGTATATGTGACGATGTACATGTTCAGGTGGCTCATAATTGCTTGATACTAACTGATTTTGTTGTGCTTGAAATGCCTGAAGATGATAATATGTCTATTATTCTTGGGAGACCTTTTCTTAATACTGCAGGAGCTGTTATTAATTGTAATCAAGGAAAGGTGACCTTCAATGTTAATGACAAGGAACATACTGTCTATTTCCCCAAGAAGATTGAAAGGACTTATGGTCTGAATTCAATTGAAAATGTTGAAGGCATTCAAGTTGGAGAAATATATTGTCCCATACCAAGAGAAAAATTTGAAACTATTATGATTGGGACCATTGCTATCAAGGTTACGGTAACATAATAATTAGTGGAGTACAAAGTTTTGTCTCATATGCAATTGTTTTGGTAGTAAGACTTGATCCTTGATAACAAAAGGATTCCATTGAACAAAACTATTTCCATTATGATTATCTCTGTTTATTTATATCCGTTGCATTTTAGTTTTTGCTTTCGTTTAGTTTTATTTGTGTTGTTAGTTGCTTGCATGCTAGAACTTCTGTAGTTCTAGCCTTGTTTTGTCCTTGCATCATGTTTCCAAAAGAAAAAAAAATGTCTGTCAGAAAAATCACTCTTCTATTTCTGAAAATTGCCCAAAAATAAAGTGTCTCGAAAAATTCCAGAAAATTCATATTAAATTTTTACATGAAAAAGGGGCAGAGGAGTACCTGGTAGGTACCAAGGGGGGCCCAATAGGCAGGCACACCATGTGGTGGCGCGGCCAGCCCTGGGTGGCGCCATGCCCTGGTGTGGGCCACCCCTGCCCCCCCCCCCACTAACTCTCTCCCCTGCCACTTTCTTCTCTCTCCCGAGTAAGCTCCAGTTCATAGCTCAAAATCGCGTTTTTTCTGTGCTTGCTTCGATTTCTTCGATCTCCTTGCTCAGCCCATCTTTCTTGTTGAAATTTTGAGCATTTGTTCCCTGGTATGTGACTCCTCCCCTTGTCCAATTAGATTTGTGTTTAGTGGATTATATGTTGAGTATTTTGCTGCTGTAGGTGACTGGTTTTGAGAGCTTGTAAGCTTGTTTGATGCTTAGAGATATAGTTTTGATGCATGTTTAGGCCTCTTGCAAGTCCCTATGAGTAGAATCCTTCATTATATTTACTTTGCAATCACTTGTGTAATAGGTGTTTAAATTTCAGAATAGAAGATGAGTGAACACCACCTAAACCAACATGAGCTTTGGGTGCCTGAGGTCGCCACCTAAACCAACATGAGCTTTGGGTGCCTGAGGTCATGAAGGTCCACCGGGAGGACGAAGTTTTTCCCTCCATTTATCAATGCCCTGAGTTCATGAGAGCTGCGGGAATTCTACAAGATTTCCACACTTTGGTTTCTAATGCAGGGTTAGAGCACTTTTTGGAAGATGAACCTTGTCAATTTGTGAAGCTAACCATGTCTGTGGTGCAGGATTTCCAATTTAGTCACTCTTTGCCTAACCCCATGGTCCATTACAAAATCTACAATATTGTTGTCAACCTTTCTCTTGATAATTTTTGTGCAGCCATTAAGGTACCTCAATGGGGATCATGTAGGAAGATTAAAGAGAGACCTGAACCACTCATGGATTTATATGCAGAAATTTGCCAAGGGAGTAGCTTCTCGAAGGAGAGTGGAAAAATCCGTAACATTCATCTTCCCTCCATTCGCTACTTTGCCTACTTTATTACTAAGTGTGTTCTTTTTAGGAAAACTACCAATAAGTTATCTTTGTTTGATTTAGCATTTATCTTTGTTGCTCTTAGACGAGATAGGTCTTACAACTTGGGTGCTTTGATAGCTTTCTGTCTCGCTGCTAACCGTGAGAAAGGTGGAATTTGTGGAGGCCTAATTGCTTCTCATTTACTAGCATTGCATGGTTTAGTGCCTCATCATCTAGACCTACAGTTTCCCATAGAGAGGCTTGATTTTAATTCCATGTTATAGCATCAATTTTTTTCCTCGTGGGCTAGTTTGAGTGAGTTGTCTTATGAACTAACCTTTCTCTAAGCTGGTTGGAGAAAGAGCAAGTCCGAGCGTGTTGTTCTTTTGCATGCACCTGTCTTGTTTAACCTTGATAACAGGGAAGGATGGTCCCTCACTGAGGAGGAGCTTAACACGTACTTGGGAGAGCTCTCCCAACAGGAGCAGGACACTAGAAGGGAGGTCACGGATGAATCGGTCCAGCCCTTGAATGAGGGAGAGTCTTCATATCAGCAGCCCGCTTATGATTGGGGAGCTTCCTCTTCTTCTCATGGGCCCAGCTACGACTATTCTTACCAAGATCCGTCCGCTTGGAACCCCTATTCGTACATGGATTGATACCCACTTACACCAAAAGCCTAAGCTTGGGGGGAGGTACACCGATGCCGCACTCATCTCCATATCATGTTGTGTCGGTACTTTGTATATTCATGTTTTCGTTCTCTTTTTAGTTTTCGTTCTTATTTGCTTTTGCTTTCTAAAAACACAAAAGGACCAAAAATATTTTTGTTGTTTCTCTTTGGTTTGCTTCTTCTTTTTGCCTTCGTTTGTTTTTCCCTTTTTGCTTTGTTTGACTTATTCGAAAAATCCAAAAACATTTTGCTTTGTTTTTCCCTTTTTGGTTCTTGTTTAAAAATCGAAAACACCAAAAATATTTGTCGTTCTTCTTTGGTTTTTGTGAGTTTGCTACAGGGTTCGGCAGTTCTCAGTGGAATATTGGTTTCATATTATTATTCAAGCCACACAAGTGAAGAGCAATGATGAGGATTAATGACAACTTGAGGCGTGGTAAGAGGCTGGTAACGAACTCTCTTTGTTTTCATTTTTGCACATATACTCATCACTGTCGGCATGCTTAGTCCGTTCATGTAGAGTGTATGTTTTCTTTTGATGCTTAATAGTTCTTGCTTTCTTATGATTAGCTCCAGCTCGCTAATAGTTTGTAGCATGTCTCTTGAATGTTTGCTTGCATTACTCTATTCATAAATTGGTATGACACCGTGGTATCCTCCTCTGAATGTTTCATTTGAATTGACTTGGCACATGCTCATGCATGCACATGACTGTAATAATCAGTTAAGCCTCGATGAAATATTTTGCCTTGAGGATCTTGAATCACTTTCATCCCATGAGTAGTCTTGTTTTGTTGCAAGCTAGATAATGACAGCTATTGCTCTCTCGTTTGTCGCTCCCTTACTATTGCTAGCCTTCACTTCCACTGAGTGTTTAACTCATGTTTCCAACTCCCTAAACCAAATATTTCCAAAGTGTCCACCATACCTACCTATTAGCATCATTTGCTACTTTCGTGCATATTCAATATGCCTTGTTTTCTTCCGAATAAAATGTTTGCTTGTTATGGGAAAATTAGTTAGTAAAGCTCTCACGAACTTGATGGCACACTTTATTTTCCGCACTTAATAAACCTGAACCATTGTGAACTCTCCATGAAAGTTATATGCTTGCAAATTATAGGCTGGGGATTAGCAGAACCGTGCTGTCACGGGGAACGCTTTCAAACCTTGTAAATATATACCCGGTTGATACCTTGTTCTTTTGTTTGCGGATGTCGTCGGTGTGAAATAAAAGGAGAGTTTGTAAGTCCATGGAGTTATGTATGTGTGATAGAGAAACGCCTGGGCCGCTGGTCTAATCCATGCTGACATGGTGGAAACCTACAGCGTAACCATAATGATATCTATGAAGCATTCTTCTTATAAAAAAGAGAGAGATAGCTATTGAGAAAAAGAAAAATGGAGTTCTATGAAAAGAGGAAAGAGAGAAAAAAGCACCATTTTCCCATGGTAAATAAGAAGATTGCTGAGATACTCATTGTCTGCTTGCCTTGTCATTTTGATATGGGGATTCTTCTGTATCATCTGGCAAGGGGTACCCCGTTGGCGGTTCTCAATGATACGCACATACTTACGATGAAAAGAACTTACCGGTAACTAAAGTTGAGTAGCATGAGGAGCGGCCCTCGTACTCAAGGGACTTGGGATTTCCAGTTTATAGTCTGTCAAGCATATAACTCAGACTGGACCTCACTTTCACTTTAACCACTTTAAAGATGCTTATGATAGGGGCAATGAGAGCTCAAAGCTAATGAGTACCATACTTTCAGCATTTGGAAGCCTTTCAAAATTATTCAAAACCTTTTTCTTCTACTTGTTGAGTCTCCACATATTCTTTGAGCGCCTTCTTGAGAGCATAGTTGTGATTCTTTGTGTTTGTTCCATTACTTGATTATTTGTGTTATGACTTTGATGCTTGTACCTTCGATATCTTTACTTCTAGTCATCACTTGAACTTCAGAGGTGCCTTAGCATTCATAATCAAAGGCAAGCGAGATACCACTCTATCATACCTTTCTATGAGCATTGTAATGTTGCTTATGTTTATGGTTCATGCTACTTATTATTCTTGAGTTGGAATCTCTTCATAGCTTGCAATGACTATTAAGTAGACTCAGTTGCATACTCTTTATTATGAATTTTCTAGGTAGTTGAGCACATTGCTGAGAATATTTACATCATATGAAGCAAATGTGTTCGTGAAAGTTCTTTTATCGCACTCAGTTTGAACTGAATTGCTTGAGGACAAGCAATAAGCTAAGCTTGGGGGGAGTTGATACGTCCAAAACGTATCTACTTTCCCGAACACTTTTGCTATTGTTTCTCCTCTATACTTGTGTGATTTGGATGCAACTAATGCAAACTGACGCTGTTTTCAGCAGAATTGCCTTGGTGTCTACTTTTTGTGCAGAAAATCAACTATCATGAAAAATCCCGAAAAATATGCCAAAAATCCTATTTCACCCGAGGACTCCAGGAGCCAGAATACAAGACGGACAAGAGACCTGGGGTGGCAACACCACCTGGTGGCGCGGGCCAGGCCAGGCCGCGCCAGGGGGTGGTGTGGGCCCCCAGGCACCCCCCCGGCCTCTCTCTTTGCCTATAGGGAGGCTTCTGACCTAAAAACTTTGGGGGGTTCAACGTTTTTCCAGAAGGAGTTCCGCTCCGCCGCCACCACCAGATTCCACGAAACAGCACCAGAAACTCCGTTCTAGCACCCTGCCGGGACGGGGAATTGGAGGAGATCATCGCCATCATCATCACCATCGCTCCTCCATCGACCATCCATGTTTCCCCCATCTATGAGTGAGTAATCCCCCACTGTAGGCTATGGGGATGGTAGGGATTGGATGAGATCGTTCATGTAATGGCATCAGATTGTTAGGGCTTGGTGCCTAGTATCTTTTATTAGTGCTTTATGACTTTGTTGCGACTTGTTGTGCTTAATGCTTGTGACTAGGGCCCGAGTGCCATGATTTCAGATCTGAACTTATTATTGATTCATTATGATAGTATTGTTCTTGGTCTTATCTGCAAGTTGTATACACACGTTGTTGTCCGGCACCTATGGCCCCGAAGTGACAGAAATCGGGATAACCGGAAGGGAAAGGCCTTGATGTGAGGATCACATGTGTTCATGGAGTGTTAATGCTTTGCTCCGGTGCTCTATTAAAAGGAGCACCTTAATTGCCAGTAGTTCCCTAGAGGCCCCGCTGCAAACAGGCTGGCGGGACAAAAGATGGTGTGCAAGTTCTCATTGCGAGCACGTATGACTATATATAGAACACATGCCTAGGATTATCTAGTACTTGGGTGCTTTATCTTATTTATCTGCAATTTCCCTATGTTCTGATTGCTATGTGAATTGTCTTGTCCATGCAACGCCCGTCCATCCATTCCTATGCCTACCGCACTCGAATCCCACTGTTTACTGCTTTTGTTACTACTGTCTTTGCTTTACTACTGCTGTTACTTTACTATTCCTACTACGAAACTGTTGCTACTGATAAACTGATGTGAGCAAGATTGTTTCCAGGTGCAGCTGAATTGACAACTCAGTTGTTAAGGCTTATAAATATTCTTTGGCTCCCCTTGTGTCGAATCAATAAATTGGGTTTCACTTCCCTCTAAAATACTGCGATACACCCCCTATACTTGCGGGTCATCATGATGTAACTTATGCTTAAGCTTCTAGGTGTGCTTGGGTTTTTGAAATGGAGTTCATTTGAGTGGTTTTCGAATAAGTGTGATCTATACATATGAACTACATTCAATTTTCAATTGTCGTTTGAATTTAGTGTTTGAAACTTTTTGGGATGAAACAAAGTGGGCCTTGATACATCACTACTTGTACTAGCAAGGGGTGCAAAGAACCACAATTGTTTCTATTAAGATTTGAGTTCTAGGAACAGCCAAAGTAGGCTAGGTGATTAAAATGGCAAAAGTGACCATTTGCTTATTTTATTATTTTTTATTTGTTTTTCTTTGGGATTTGCTTGGGGATGATCTAGATGATGTTTAATTCACCTTAGAATCATTTTACAACCAATGGATCACTCAAACATGGCAATTCAAAACAAATCCTAATTTAAATGCCCACACATATGAATGCTTAATGATTTTAAATGGAAATGATTTTGTTAACCCTAAATTGGGTAGATTTGATCTTGATTAACCTTGGATTAAGTTTTGGGATGTTACAAACCTTCCCCCCTTAAACAAAATCTCGTCCCGAGATTTATGAAAGAAAGCTAGGAACTAAAGAGATTTGGGAACTCTGTCCTAATGTAATCTTCTCGCTCCCAAGTGGATTCCTCTTCGGTATGGTTGCTAACTTTCCTTGTGGATGGCTGACATCTCTTCTGGCAGTTCCAGTTGATACAATACTTCTCCTCGACGATTCAGAATCTTAAAGGGCCCGATATATCTGGGGGCTAACTTTCCTTTCAGACTAAAACGTTGGGTTCCCTTCAATGGCGAAACCTTGAGATACACAAAATCTCTGACATTGAAAGTCAAGTCTCTCCTATTCTTGTCAGCATAACTCTTCTGTCTAGATTGGGCGGTCTTGAGGTGTTCACGGACTTTGTGAACCTTTTCTTCGGCTTCCCGGAGCATGTCTGGTCCAAAGATCTGACTTTCTCCTACTTGCGACCAATTCAAAGGGTTACGGCACTTTCTTCCGTATAGGAACTCAAATGGTGCCATGTGCAAACTGGCTTGGTAACTATTGTTATATGAGAATTCTCCAAAAGGCAGGCAGTCTTCCCATTTTGATCCATACTCTAACACACAAGCTCTCAACATATCCTCTAAGATCTGGTTGACTCTTTTAGTCTGTCCATCGGTTTGCGGGTGATAAGCGGTGCTGAAATTCAACTTGGTTCCTTATCCTTCTTGGACTTTCTGCCAAAATCTCGAGGTAAATTGGGTTCCTCAATATAATACTATGGTCTTGGGGTTCCATGCAGACTAACAATTCTAGCAATGTACAACTCTGATAGGTAGTCTTGACAGGTATCAGATGAGCTACCTTGGACAGTCTATCAACGATGACCCAGATTGAGTCATTTCCCCTACTAGAAGTAGGCAAACCGGTGATAAAGTCCATTCTGACGGAATCCCATTTCCATTCCAGAATCTGCAATGGTTGCAACAGTCCTGCGGGTCTCTGATGCTCTGCTTTGACTCTTTGACAGATGTCACACTTAGCGATGTAGCTCCCGATTTCTCTCTTCATTTTGTGCCACCAAAATTGCTCTTTCAAATCTTGATACATCTTCGTTCCTCCGGGGTGGATAGAATAAAGAGTATCATGGGCTTCCTGCATGATAACTTGCTTCAGCTCCGAATCTGCTGGCACATAGATACGTCCTTTGTACCACAGAACTCCTTCTTCGTCTTTGGTGAATCCAGGTACCTTTCCCGTACCAATACGATGTTTGATTCCGTCGATACTTTCATTTCCCTTCTGAGCTTCCTTGATTTGGCTAATCAAAGTGGGTTGAAGTTCAATGCTTGCTAGAAATCCTTGGCTAACTAGCTCAGTCCTAAACTTCTCCAACTCCTCATACAAACTTGGTTGCTTCTCTGCTAAGAGCATTCGCTACCACATTGGCTTTGCCGGGGTGATAGTGAATGTCAAGGTCATAATCCTTGATTAACTCTATCTGTCTCCTTTGCCTCATATTCAGCTCCTTCTGAGTGAAAATATACTTCAAGCTCTTGTGATCTGAGTAAATCTCACAGCAATTACCCATACGATAATGACGCCGTGTCTTCAATGCCAAAACTACGGCTGCTAATTCAAGATTATGGGTCGGATAGTTATGCTCATGCTGCTTTAGTTGTCAAGACAGATACGCGATGACTTTTCCTTCCTGCATCAATACACATCCGAGACCAATCTTGGATGCATCACAATACACATCAGACGGCTTCTTGATGTCTGGCATGATCAATATTGGGGCTGAAATCAATCTCTTCTTCAGTTCCTAGAAACTGGCTTCACATTTGTCAGTCCACCTCCTCGGTCCCCGCCGCGATCTCTCTCTCCTCTCTGCGCGTCTCTCCCCCGCTGCTACCCTACCTACCGGAGCATTCCCCACCTCCTCGGTCCCCTCCGTGGAGCTGCGCCCCGCCGCCAGCTCCTCCCTGCGGCGCCCCGTCCCGGCGCCTCACCCTCCTCCCGGCTCCGGCCACAACCGCGCCGCCCCAGCTCCCTCACCACCCTCTGTTCCTCGACCCCTATCGTGTCTCCTTCGCACCGCCGGCCTCCGGCCGCCCCGAGCCGAGCCCCGCTCGCACCGCCGCCCTATCGACTCGCCTCGTCGCCTCCTTCCGCGTGAATCGCCTCCGGTCCGCTGGCCTGGGCCCGCCACCGCGCCGCCGCGGGCCCTTGCCTCGCCAACCATCTCCGCCGCCGTTGCTCTCCCTTCCGCCTCATGCTCCGGCCCACCGGCGCCGCTCCGACCCCTGCATCTCCCGGCTGTGCCGCCCCGAGCTCGAGCTCGACCCTCCTCCGCCGTCCTCACCCCGTCTGCCTCGGGTGCTCCCTCGCCTGTAGCACCAACCACCGCCACCGCCTCGCCTGTGGGTCCCTCATCGCCTCCTCACGGGACCCCAGCGTCGTCGTCGCCCCGAGCAAGATCTGCCACGGAACCAGTGTCCCGAGACCTGCTGGTCGCCGACCCTCGCGATGGAAGATGCTGGTTCCTCCTTCGTGTAGGTCCCCCTGACGACCACGCCCAGGCCGTGGCCATGTTAGTGCTCTGCTGTCCACCGTGAAGATGAGTATGTTCGAGTTCGGCGGGGTCAAGACCGGCTACCTTAGATCGATGTCTCCAGACCTGTCACGATCTCCTCGAAGAGAACGCCCTGAAGCTCTTCTTCTCGGACGTCAAGACCCCGGATGCCGAACCAAGACCTTCCGGCGCTGAAAAAAGCTCGCCACCGACCCCCAAAACCGGAACGGCAAGTTCTCCTTCTCGGAACGCCAAGATCACCACCCCGGACGCCAAGGTCGCCGACACGGAACGCCAAGTTCTTCTACTCAGATCCGAAGACCGAACCCTGGCGCGCCAAGTTCTTCGACCCCGAAGACCGATCCATCGGAACGCCAAGACCTCCGTCCGAACCCGAGTTCTTCGTCCCAGGCGTCAAGATCTCCTACACGGACCCGAAGACCACTGGTACCCGATCCATTCAAGTTCGCCATCGACGGCAAGATCGACCGCTGGGTACCCAAGTTCTTTGTCGCGACACGACAAGTTCTCCATCTTGTATCCGAACCTCGTCGTTCCGTCGAACCCTGAGACTGAACCCCGGACCCCGGAACCCAAGATCTTTCGAACCTAGATGTGTGACCCTAAGCCCCTATTTTTATAATATGACATTATCAACTGTTGCATATAAATTGTTCATACCTGCATACCTGTCTGTGGGTTGGGGGCATTATGCCGATTCACCTCATAATTAAATATGGAGTCTATATGCGGGATACTTTTGTCTTATTCCGGGCTCCATTTAAATTTGTGTAGCAAACCGATGCCCTGTTTTGCCATGTTAATACAACATTTAAATTGCGGGGTTGTTAAATAACTTAAACAGTTTAATTAATTGTCGGGACCCCGGTTCCGCTTAATATTGCCTAATTGCATCTCATCTGTTCCATGCCATGCATCATATCATAATCATGTCGGATCTTCTGTCGTAGTATTAAATATTGCATCCGGTGTTTCTTCTAGTGTTTGCTTCTTCACGGATTAGGCCGATGAGTTGATGCGTGTACCGACAAGTTCTCCAGATGTGATCTCCGGCAGTGTTTCCCAGGCGAGCATCTCTCCCCCTTTCTACCTATTTTGCATTTATAGTCTTTATTTACTCATGTTGATCTATTGCTATCCGTGTCGTGATGCTATAGTTTCCGTGCACCAGTTATATCCCGTGCAGCCTCTATATGGCCTTGGACACCTCCTATTACCTGTGCTTGGTAGACAGCTAGCCTTGCGAGTCGTAGTTGCTTGCTCAGGTGCGATCTCGTGTTGTCAAGTACCACAGTTGATGGAATGCTGGCAGGTGTTTAATGGTGGAGATGTTTAATGGTGGAGATGATCATGACTTTAAATACAACTATTAAATTGCTAGGGACAACTAATGAAAGAGGCACCGGTGGGCAATATATGCTATTTGGTTTTTATGTCCACTTGTGTCCCGTAGGCCCCGAGTACTTGATACCTGTTCCTTGACTATTCGCACTATCCACATCCGGGAGACCCTATGGGATCCCCCTGAGCCAGAGCTTGATTCATTTCTATTTCTTGGGGCCACAAACTAGTTTGAGGTTTTATTACTATCCTGTACGTATGCCATGCTTTCCGCTTTATTTGCGATTGTGCCTGGAGCACCTGTACTGTTTAGGATCATGAGACGTTTTCGCTGTATCCGACAAGCCCAGTCACACTTCAGGTTCCCAGTCGTTTACAGCCGTCCACACAACCCTGGGTCCTTTCCGGAGCCGGCCAACTTCATTGCGGGTAGCTTAGTGGGGTGGCCCCTGAAATATTTTAGTGAATCCTATGATTGCCTTG